>MJUU01031626.1:593-28295 GCA_002080025.1 Modiolus philippinarum | reverse complement strand
ACCGTCCTGGGCTTCAACGATGAGACCTATATCTACGATCCCCAGACCAATGGATATTTCGAGAGCGAGAGCATCGTGAATATCACCGCCGTGCGCGGTCCCGGCTGAAGAATAGGCCCGCAGCATCCTCTGAGCTTGGAGTATGAGCCATCCTAACAGAGGACCCCGAGGGAACCCCGGGATATAGAAATAGGACCCAGTATCTCCGGCTTGCGGGGTGTGACCCCTCCTAAACGGAGGCTGACCCCGAGGGTCCCGGGATATAGAAATAGGACCCATTCCGTGGTTGTGCGGGATTAATAAATACACAACCCATCTTTCGGATGGGATGTAAACTCAGGTCCACGTGTTGGAAGAAATGCCACGCTTCCTGCACGTTAAAGAACCCTTGTAGCAAGCTCTCTTTGGGGTGGTCCGTAGGTGATCGGCTACAAGGCTAAATTCCCCGCCCTTGACGATTTCACCCTACTTTTCCAGTGGCAGTCAGAATTTCCCGTCCCATGGCCATTTCCATACCCCAAAGTGATTATTTATCAACAAACTTGTTCTCGGCTTGATATAGCTGAAATATTGCTGAGTAGACGTTAAACAATATTCAATCAATCAATCAATCGTGAATATCATCAACGTCAATAGCATCCTGGTGAATAGCGATATCATCAGTGGAAGCTACGTCGATGGCGTGCAGCAGCCCGTCGTCTATAGCTTTTTCCCAAATGTCTCCCCCGGCATGAAGATCGTCCAGAATCCCAAGAATCTGATCTATCTTCCGGTGACCGTGAATACCATCCACTCCATGGAGAAACATATCACCGATCAGGATGGCCTGCCCATCGATCTCCGCGGCGAGCACTTGACCATGCGCTTCCACCTTCGCGAGATATAAATAAATGACGTATTCCGAGTATGGTCTGAATCTGAGCTCAAGCCAGAGGGATAAGCTCAAGCTCACAGCCAAGCGCAAGCCATGCCCCGTGAGCATCCGTCTCTCGCACGAGAATCTCTCTGGCAATGATATATTGCTGATCACGAATCGGCAGATCCGGAAGATCAATAAGCTCAAGCGAGCCGGTGAAGGAGGCATGATCTTGGAGATGAGCACCACCCAACTGAAACAGAATATGCAGAAGGAAGGTGGATTCCTCCCCATGCTCGCCGGCCTGGCGATGAGAGCCCTCCCCATGGTAGCCAAGACCGTCCTTCCAGCCCTGGGAGTGGGAGCCTTGAGCGGATTAGGTGGCGTCGCCGTCAATAAGGCCTTGCCGTCTGGATTATATCTCAAGAGGGGTGGCCAGGTTTACTGCGTGAAGCCTCACGGGAAGGGCTTATACCTCTCCCCAGCCCGATTGCCGAAGACCGTCCAGGGTGACGGCTTATATCTGAAGCGCGATGGTAAACTCTACGACGGCTCCGGATTGATCCTCGGCCCCAATAGCCCCTTCAAGAACGTACCCCTCCTTGGTATGCTTCTCTAGGAGCCCCTAGATAAATGGTCGATGAAGTCGATGCCCGATTCGAGGATTTCCTGGATTCCGAAGTCCAGAGATATGCCCGCATGCTCCGCATCTATAAGCGATTGGATAAGGTGGTCTCCACTATCCAAGCTGCGACCTCCATCAGCAGTCTATTGCTCACCAGCGGCACCATGGGATCGGCTTTGACTTGGATCGGTGCCGTGGCATTCCTTCCCCTTGGATCCCTCGCTTGCCTGAGTGCGACGATCTCCCTAGTGCTCTCGCTGATTGCCAAGCGAATCGCCAAGAAGAAGAAGAGGCATCGCGATACTCTCCGCTTGGCCAGATCTTATCAATCTCAGCTCCCGGGTGAAGATGATGCGCCTGCCGTCTGCCTGAAGAATTATTACGATGGAAAGGATCGCTTACGCCAGCCCTCGCCCCCTTTCAGCGAAGATTTAGCCAAGCATTCCAAAGGCCCCCGCTAATCCCAGCCCTCAATATCTTTTTCCGATGGGTTTCCCCATCAGAAAAGGATTCTCTCCCACGCCCCCCTCAATTCACCACTTCGAAGTCGAAGTATTCATGCCCGCTCTTCTTTGACCTCTTCATCCCATAATTAATGATCTTGAGCGAGTGCCACTTTTCCCGAGATATTTGCCGCAATTCCCAGATCATCCTGCTGCACGCCCAGACTTTGGTCTTTACCCCTTTCCTCTCCAGCGTCAGAATCATGCCGTCTCCAAACTGACTTTTCGTCTCCTTGACCTCCATGACTTGGAATATTTCCCAAGGTAGGTCGCGCCACCTCAGAATAGGTTCGCGTCTGGCCTCCCTTTGAGCCTGTGCCCTCTTTCTCACTTCCTCGTCGCTCTCTTCCCGCCCGGGACCTAGCAATCGGATTTGCTGATCCGGATTTTGAGAAGTTTCGGAATTCATGATTTATTGGATTTCGAATTTTTTTAAATTTATTTTGGGGAGTCTTGCCTCCCAGAATTTTTCAGCATCCCCGATTCGCTCCAGACCCATTTGCATCCCGAAGCCCAAAATTTGGGGTTTGATGCAGGATTTCTGCTTGAAAAATGGCTTTGAGGCAGAACTCTCATTATGACACTGGAAACGTCTGCTGTTAACGGGGAAACACATATCATATAACGGTCTGTAAGATATCGATGACGACCTTAAAACTTCTTTAAAGTTGAATTAAGGTAAAGGGTTATGTACTCGTGGTCAAGTGCCTACCGGTAAGCAATAGAGCTCTTGCAAGGAAGTCACTGAAGCCTTATAACAAAATTTAGTCGCAATTGTTCTTAGATGGTCCCTTCCAAAAAAAGAGGTATTCGGCAGGTCCGTACCTCATCCAAAATGGACGCCAGCGGGCATTAGACTCTATGGAAAAGACATTTAAAGATCTTCTCAGAAACTACCAGTCCGATCAGAACCAAACTTAATCACAATGGTCCTTAGATGGTGCCTTCCAAAAAATTATTCGGCAGGTCTGTACCACATCAAACATGGCCACCAGCGGGGAACATAGCTTTAACACTGGACCCTATGGAAAAGACATTCAAAGTTTTGCCTCTAAGAAAACACCAGTCCAGTTAGAACCAAATTTAGTTAAATGGTCCTTAGATGTGTCCTTCAAAAAAGGATATCCGGCAGGTCCCTATCACTCCAAATATAGTTCTAACATTGGACCCTATGGAAAAGACATCTCATAAACTACTAGTCTAATAGAACCAAACTTAGTCACAAGGGTTCTTAACAAAAGAAGAATACTGCAGCTAAGCCCAAGAAACAAGCAGCACATCCTGCTATAGAAAAATATTTTCGAAATATACTTGTTTAGCTTTAAGTTAACTTGGGAGTTCCGATATCACGACGAAGCCGTTAAATTTGAAGTACATTATGGCCAATTTCAACGTCTGTAAAGACTCCAAACCAGTCAACGTTTACTTACAACTCACACTGATAGCGGTATTGGAAAGAATAAAAGCTTTCAATCAAATGAACCAAAGCCCCTGAAACTGGAACTGGAAGCAACTAGACAAATAAATAATAAAAAAATAATTATAGACAAATAAAATCAATATGATAAAGGTAATAACAATTAAACAGTTATCGAAACAATATTGTTAATTACCTGTTGACTAATATCAAAAGCCGGGAAAGAAAAAAAAATAAACAAAAGGAATAAATAAATGTATAAAAAATCAAACATCATTTAAAACAAATAGATAATGAATAAATACATAAATATATGCTCTTGAACAAATAAAAATATAATATGTCGAATTTTAATCATAAAATTTTATTTTTACCTGTACATCCAGGTAAATTTAAACAAGAGTTATATATATAATTTCCCTTACTGAGACCGAGATTGCGATATTTTTTCGTAAAATTTATTATTATAAAATACAATAGTTAATCAAATTATCGAAATAATGTGAATAAATATCAAATTACTTTTGATGAATCAAATAATTTTTGAAAACACCATAAAACAAGGACATTATAAGTCCTTGCGTAAAAGAAGATAGTTACTTGTGTGTTTTCAAGCTCGAGAAACTGTCACGCGCCGGGACTGGGGATAAACGAAGTATTGAAATCCATATTTGAAACAGTCAAATATTTCGTCAAATTGATTTGAAATAGCTGTCAAACACCATTTTCAGCAAAAATCTAATTTCACAGAAAATAACTGACACGGACCCAAAATTATAGACGAAAACCGGATACAGAATGTTAACATTTTGTATCCGGCCAGACCCGTAGTGGACCCGGACCCAAAATTATGCCACAGCTGGCATTGATGTACTATGAATGGCATTGAATGGAGAAAATATACCTTTTGGTATATGTTTTAGGTTAAATTACAGCAAGTTTCAGTCTTGCAGGCATGGATACAATATAAAAAGGAGAAAATGTGCCTTTTCTTATATGTTTTAAGTTAAATTCTCTAATTTCTGTCCTGTTTTCACGTTTCTTAAACAGTTGGAGAAATACTGTTCTCCTCTCTAGAGAGAATGTTGTTCTCGGCAAGTGATTGGATGAAATTCAATTATGACGTCAAACATGTTTGCCGTTTTTCGACTTTACCATTGTGACGTCATGAAAAAAGGCGACTATGCCTGATGACACACCCAAAGAACACATTTATTTCGGAGTATTAGGAAAGGGGGTGCTGTTTTTTGTCAAAAATCTCCTTGAAATCATTAGAGAAATAAAATCCACAACCGTATCTCGTGAGAAACGACATTTCTGCACTCTCGATAGTTAAATTTTCAAATTTTTTAAACGCTCGGCAAGCCTCGCGTTTAAAATATTTGAAAATTTAACTATCTCTAGTGTAGAAATGTCGTTTCTCACTCAATGCGATTGTGGATTCTATATTTACAGCACGTGTCAGTAGTGCCAGCATTATATATATATATATACGTATTACATGTTCTAGGATAAATTACAGCTAGTTTCAGTACTGCTGCATGGTATTGATATATAATATCAAATGGAGAATAATTCCCTTTTCTTATATGTTCTAGCTAAAAATACGCAAGATTCAGTATTGTATACTTTCGAATGAAGAAAATTTGTCTTTTCTTGTATGTTTTAGGTTATATTACCACAATTTTCGGTTATGCATGGATATAATATTGAGAGGAGATAAGTTGCCTTTTCTTATATTGTTAGGTTATATTTGTTCCATTCTTAATATGTTTTAGATTAAATTACGGCAAGTTTCAGTATTGCGCGTATTATAATATTAAATGGTGAAAATGTGCCTTTTCTGATATAGTTTATGTTAAATACAGCAAGTTTCAGTATTACGGGCACTGAACTAATATCGAATAGACAAATGTGCCTTTCCTTAGTAGTCAGTACTTCGGTGCTGACTAGAAAACCGATTGAAGTACTGGTGAGACATAAGTTGTCGAAATGCGCATATGCAGAAAATAAATTAACATTTATTACCACTGGGTCGATTCCTCAGCTGGTGGACTCTTAGTCACCGAGGGTATTCCCCAAACCAGGAGTCATTAATTCGGTGCTGATCCGAAAACCGACTTTATTGAAACTTGCAATATCTAAATTTTACAAAATTTTGTTTAAAACTAAGGAGTATCTCCTTCATGCATACAAATATAGCTCTGTCCTTAGCAGAATTTCGGCTTCTCTATTTATATCATTTCGGTTATTTGTTCTCTATCAGCTTTTACACGTTTTTCGGTTTCTCTACTTCCAAATGTTTTGGTTTGATCTGCACTAATAAGACATAAATTGTGGAAATTCGCGTAAGCAAGAACGAGGAAAGGGGAAAGTCTAAAATCATAAATCCAAAATCACGGCAATTCACAGCAACACGAATTGAGACAGTATGACAAAATAAAACATAACAAACAAACAAAAATGAACAAAAACGCCACAAAACTAAAGCACTAGCAGTGTGAACCCCTATAAAAACTTAAGTATCATCAGGTGCTCCGGAAGGGTAAGCATGATCTGCTCCACGCATGGCACACGTCACACTGCCGGTGAAAAGTCCGATTTTGTTACAGTCGGTGTTAGTCAGTCCGGTAACAAACTCTGGATCTACCCAAAGATATCTTTTCTCATTTGTGAAACAGAAATATTGTAATGGTCTGTCAAATCATGGTGACGACCGTAAAACTTCTGAAGTGACAATTGCAACAGTGACTGAACATACCCTTGATGTATAAATTTTTGAGACAGTAATTTCGCCCTTTTGACAAAATCGCTGTACAAACTACAGGCACGGCTATAACGAATGAGTTTTAAAATGCACACGCCATATGCCGGAGAAGTCGGAATATTACTGCTCAGAAACGGGAAGTTCACTATTGGAAAGTCGAAATCATCACGCTTGTTGTAAAGTTCTGTTTTCAGACGTCCAGAGTTGTCAATGTAGAGGTATGTGGGTGTGGTAAGGAATGTTCCCGGGGGAATGTTTAACGTTTCCATCACTTAAGAATCCCGATTGCACTGATCAGCCATACCATCTCGTATTCGGAGATTGTAACGAAAAAATGGAAAAAGATAAAAGTAATTGATCAAGAAGTAAATCAAGTAAATGTAATTATACGTCGGTAAAAATAAAACAATACAAGAACTATGAATACTCTAAATTAAATAACATAAAAGCAGTCAGGGCTCTATGATATGTCATAGAACAGTCAGGATTCTATGACAGGTTAGAGAGGTCAGAGTTATACTAACCAGAACAGGTCAAAGTAGTCAAGGCTCTACGACTAGAAAAGGTCAAAGCCATCAGGGCTCTAGAACAATTCTAAAGTTAAGTTAAAGTAGTTTTTATACCTACTCTATGACTGATCTAATTTAACTTGAAAACGGCACTAAATATGACAGGTTCAAGTTATCTTGGCGAAAGGTTATGTCTGCACCCTACTGTATGTCATTTCGGTTCTTACCTACTTTAAAATAGTCTGATGACGAAACTATTTGTTATCCCAATACAACCTATGAAAAAGAGAAACTCTGTGTAAAGCCATGATTTTCATATAAATTTGTATATAACATAAAAGATCATAAAATAAAAGATGCTAGATCCTTCATTCTCACATAAGATATATTGATGATGTTCTTTCCATCAGTAATGCATCTTTTGCTAAATGAATCCCATTAATATATCCGCCAGAATTAGAGATAAAGGAAACGAGATAAACCACCAGATATTCATCTTTTTGGACTATCATCTCGAATCTGACGAAAATGGTCATCTAAGTATAAAAAATTACAACAGAAAGGACAATTTTAATTTTAAAATGATTAATTTCTCTAACATGGACAGTAATATTCCAGCTTCGCCTGCTTACGGAGTGTATGTTTCATAGCTGATTCGTAACACAAGAGCTATTACAAGTTATGAAGACTTTCTCATTAGACATAGTTATCTCCGTGACCTCCTTATTAGTCAAGACTTCAAAAAATTCCGTCTCATACGTTTAAAGGCAAGTTTCGGTCCGAACTCTGATTCAAGATTCTTTCTTTACTTTATACTGGGATCATCATTTCTTTTATACGACCTTTCAATGGCAATTGCTATTGAGTTGCTACCCGACACTACCGCAAAAGATGGGAAGATTTGTCTAGCCATAAAACCGGTTTAAATCCACAATTTCTTTCGAAATGCCTCTACCAAGTCAGGATCAATGCGGATGACAGTTGTTTGTCGATGCTTTTGCTATCTGTGTTGTCTTGTATATCGCACTATTAGTTTTGGCTTTGTCTTTTTCTAAGATAACGGTCAGTAAGTTAGTTGTCTACCTGTATTGGCTTTTTTTCGCAGGTTTATTATACTATAGGGAAACTGGATAGAGAAAGAGGAGGTTTTAGTACCCATAAATCGGTTAATCCTACCACTGGCTTTTGCTAGTGCCGGTACCAAGTCCGGCTATCCCGAGTTCCTATCGTTATTTATGTTTGTCTCTTGTTTTCATTATTGTTTTTCTAGTGCAGTTTGCTTGTAAATTGTGGCATGTGATTGTAGTTCCCGGCTATTAGGTGTTTACTGTTATCTTGATTTTGTAATTTTGTGATTCAGATCTATGTACAAAATAAAAGTGACAACAAAAGTCCGAATCGATCAAAGGGAGAGATCAGTAAGGAAAATCCGTAAAACATTGAACTGAATCAGGGAAACAAAGAGATGAATATATATTTTTTAAAACTTTCACCTGGGTCTTGTTTGAGGGTTAGAGAAGTAACATGTACCATGGATTTTTATTGGTTTTGTCTTAGGTTTAGAAAATCAGTCAACGAAAAGACCTTTCACCAAATTATTTTTACTTAGTACTAGGTTGAACATTTCACTGACTTTCGACCTGTCAAAGGCAGTTGCTGTCGAGTTGATTGCGGATACTGCCGCAATGGAAGGGTAGGTTTGG
Source organism: Modiolus philippinarum (assembly GCA_002080025.1). Taxonomy (NCBI): domain Eukaryota; kingdom Metazoa; phylum Mollusca; class Bivalvia; order Mytilida; family Modiolidae; genus Modiolus; species Modiolus philippinarum. The sequence continues at coordinate 19,915 of MJUU01031626.1, read as the reverse complement.
CTAGCCATTAAATCGGTTTAACCCACCATTTCTTTTGAAATGCCTGTACCAAGTCAGGATCATTGCGGTCGACAATTTTGCCGGTGGTATCAACCTCATTTGTCTTTTTGTCTCATGGACTACTCTGTTAGGTAATTTTGTTATTTACCCATGTATAGTAAAATATAAATTGAAACATAATCAATGAATCTACGACCCGGTACCTAGATCGGTATTCAGGGGGGCTGTCTACAGAGGTGACACATCGGGGGAATGCCCTTTCTATGCGGGTTAGTCAGGAATCTGGCAACTATCCCAATTAATGGGGGTTAGCCACATGAAAGTATCTAATTCGAATATTTTTTAGGGCAATTGTTTGTTCTTTTCTGAATAAAACATTATTTTGGTTATTGCATGATGATTGTAAGATCATAAATGACATTTGATTAGAAGCCGCCTTTATAGGTTAAAAATATGCGTTGAGTTGTTTGTGCGTCAATACCTACATGAGCATTTTTAAAGGTTCGCAGATATAAAGGCATCCATAAGATAATATCTCATGTGTACACTTTGTTCAATTACTATTATCTAAATTTATGTAAATTCTAAAACCGTAGGATTAACTCCCTCCATTGTAGTTATGTCCTTAGCTATATTTGATATTACTGATAATTCGGATTTCGTTTGGTTTAATGCATTTTAAACATTTTTTGAAATTATAGATTTACTTTGTTTGGGTTCTAGTGCTGCTGATGAGGAATAAATTTCCGAAATGGCCATACAGCTCATTAAAATTATTGCAGTTGGAGTTAACATATGTTTATGGAATCATGTTCATTTACTCCATATCCTTTCGTAAAATATCCAGTTTTTGAACGCAGCATAAAATTTCAAACAAAGCGAAAGGATTTTATTTTATCATCCTTCCAAATGGTTATATCAGCATGCAGAGGCTTTCCACAAAAGCCATGTCCGGTTGACCGGATATATCAGAGGTTGACCTGGATAAATAAAGCGATTCTCCCAAAGTTTCAAAGGCAATGACTTTTATTTAAGTTTTTACGAAATCAAACGGATAAAAATAAACATCTATTGCATTTGTTCTTTTCGATTGTGAATTCAAAACAGAATCATGATTACACAATAGATAAACTAGACGTTAGTAAAATTATAGAAACCAGGTCGTTGATATATCCGGCAGAGCTTTTAACGTTTTCACATTATGACGTTATAAAAGCTCCAAGGAACGAAAGAATATCGTAACAACTAAAGGTTACTACAACATTCAAAATCGACATTATTTCGAGTAGTTCGGTCAAAATATTCATCCAGTTACAATACCTTTGCCGATTAAATGATGGAAAACTAGAAAACATGTTTTTGAAGCTGAAAATTGCTAAAAAAGGCGAGAATGCATATATGTCGAATTTCCCGCGCAAGTTTGGGAGAATTTGAAACCTCAGTGCAATAAATACGAATCTAAAGTACGAAATAAAGGATGATAAAGAAGTTATCGGGCTTTTGACAGCTGATGTATTGTAAAATATCATCCCGTTCATCAGAATATGAAGCTTGGGGCTTGTTTGCTATGCTCACTCGTCCCTGTGCTTCATATTCTGGCTTACCGGTTGCTATTTTACGATACATAGCTGTCAAGAGCCTGATAACATATATATATTGATCGGATGATAATCAAATCCATGATATTAAAATAAAACTGTGTAATGATTATCCGAACAACTCCTACAACCACAGCCTGTTGTTCACAAACATTATAATACCGATGATTGGAGCCAAAAAATGGTATAATTTAAGTGTCATCTTTTTGAGCCCAATGATTTGCACCAAGAAAAGCAACCCCATTTTTCTATTTCCTTTATATTAACCCTGTGTTTACAGGACACTTGGGAAGTAAATTAAATTTATACTTTTTTCACATTGTTCATGAATTCGGGAACCCCTATGGAATAAACATTCAAAGGCTATTAGAAAATTGTAGTCTCTTTTATGTAACATTTAGATAGTGCAGCTGTAAAATTTGTGCACTGTCACTAATTGACATCTTCACTTTTAATTTCAAAGGATATTTTATTTCTAGACAAAATATTAATTGATTAACTTAATTCTTTCAGTTATTTCTATGGAAGCCTTTTGGAACTAATGCCACGGAACTATATAGATAAGATTTCACATTTGACGGAGCAGGGAACAATCAATGGAAGATAAAGACATAATTGACCAGTAAGATGCCTCGTAACGACATTCTCCTTAGGGAAATCACTTGATTGACATATTGTATTAAAAGTACATTTTTCGTCTGTAAATATTTCTTAGTTTATAGAAATAATGTGAGTGTCTTAACAGTCATTTTGACAAACTAAAAAGCTATGATTACAAATATTAAGCAGTCGATTTAAAACAACGACAGTAGAATACCACAGGAACAAGGGAAATGATGACTACAAAAATTAAAGTTTAAAGACATGGCAAAAACGGGAACATAGAATAACAAAGACAAAACTAGGACGTGAGACAGCCATGTAGCACGAAAAAAGAAGAAGATATTCAAAACTAAGGCACTCATAGTATGAACCCCCACGAAACCGGGAGTGACATCATGTGCTCCGGAAGATGAAGCATGTTCTGCTTTGATAGCGGCACCGTCACACTATCAGTTAGTCAATCCAGGGTTGTGACAAATCCATGAAGACGTGAAATCTGGCTGAAAATGTCCGTTTGATTAAATAACGTTGTTGGAATATGCATATAAATTGCGTAAAAAACTTTTTACTTCGGTATTGTGACTATTTCATTTCCCCAGTTTGTTCCTATACAATGCAATTCAAGTTGCTATCATTTTTTCTTCTCATTGTTTCCTGTTTAGATTCTGTTGGTAATTTGTTCTCTATCAGCGTTAACACGTATTTTGATTGATGGATTTCCAAATATTCTGATTTTTTTTGTGGTTATGGTAATGAGCCCTCGATTGGGATTTTTTGATTAGGTGTATGTCCCGGGGTGTATTCAAACCATTCTAGCCGCAGACGTCTACACGTTAACCTCAGAGTTTATTTTGTATTTTTGATATTTATGTACATTTGGTGAGGTTCGGCATTAATATCCCGAGACGCGCCCTGCACTTGCTCCGAACACAGGTTTCCACTCTTTTTGCCTTAATACAAAAAAGTTTTTCCTGGGCGGCAAGGTTTGTGTATAGGACGGAAACCTACAATTAGCATATACATGGGTACTTATTTCATATGATCAATATAGATATATATAAATACTTTTTTAATCAGTATTGTTATACATAATATGTCATCTTAATGCTATTTAATATATAGATTTTAGTTGCCGGCTAGCTAGTCTGCACGGCTGATGTATTTATTGGTTGGTTTATTACTGTTATATGGAATATAATAAGAGTGGAATTAAGACTTACTCCATATCCCTTTTTGTGTATATGAAATATTGTAATAGTGTTAATAGAACTCACACTAAAGTTACTCAAGGTATTGTTATAGGAATTAAATGTTGTAAATATTCTATTATGCATTTTATTCATTGTTTTTATTTTGTACGGCCTTAATATTATGTAATTTGTTTGGCATAGTCATGTTACTTGTTTACATTAAACAATGGCCAAGGTTATTACACCATAGAACATGTAGATTTTTCTAGAACATTGACTTAATACATAGATTTTTCTAGAGGTTTTCCTTACATAATCATTTTAGTCATGTGATAATTAGTTGATTAGAATGTTCTAGTTATATCTTGTGAAGATTTTCCTGGAAAGAATAAATGTATTTATATGAGGTAGCAGAAAAGGGTTAAGTCAGTCAGTTTAATAAGTTTATACAGGATTAATTAGTTGATACAGGATTATCAGGCACATCTTTTGTATTGGAAATCGACATCAATTATTGTAAATCTATTATCAACTATTTAGTAAGGATTATAAGGATTATTCTATTGGATATTTATTGGTGGAATTAAGTGAACTATTCATTTGGATTATTACTTGGACTTCATTATTGTCAGATAAGTCATATATTGTATACTTAATTTGTAAAATCATTATTTTTGTCTTATTAAAAGTTAATTTTGAGCCAATTTTGTTTTATTTTTTCTGACTTCAATTTACAATTATTTATTGGTCGTTTCTGCCACATAACAGTATTGCAACAATGACATTATCATGTCAGCTGCTACCATGAAAACAGGAAACAAAATTATAAATTTCCAATTTTATAGAAATTTAATATGAAACCATTGCTTTAATTAAAAGAAAACACAAATTGGGGTAATTACAAAATTACATAACATAGTTGTCAAGAGTCAAAGTCCACGAGAGAAAGAGACGATTAAGGTGAAAAAGAACTGAAAAACTTGTCGATCGCAATGGCCCTGACTTGGTGCAGAATATTCAGAGGAATGGTGGGTGAAATAGGATTAATGGCGCCGCACACTTCTCCCTCCATTTAGGAAGACGTTCGGTAGCAACTCAGCAAGCGGTAATTGCTATTTGAAGGTCGTAGACAATAAAAAAAAAAGAATGATAATCCCAGCATAAAGTAAAACATGAATCTTGGATAAGAGTTCTGACCGAAAATTCACATTTTTCACAACGGACTGATATCTATTAAAGAACGTTTTATATGATCGAATAAGACGACAGTTTTTAAAGCTTTGACCAGAAAGGCAGTCACAAAGATAACTATGTCTAATGAAAAAGTCTTCATAATTTGTGCTAGCTGTTGCGAAGCGAATCACTTGTGAAACATACAGTTCATATGCAGGAGAAGTTGGAATAGTAATATCAATGTTAGGGAAATTGGTCATTTTGAAATTAAGTTCAATAGACAGTTCAGTAATTTAACAAGATGAATTTCCAGCGATGTATCCTGCCTTGTATTGATTTTTGTGTAATTTTTGTACTCGATATAGGTATAGAAAGTGTTGATTGTTATTTTTATTTTGAATATTCAAAGAGGACATGAATGATCTGTGATTGGAAAGGATTTCATCTTTGTCGAATGCTCTTGTATGTATCACTGCCTGGTGTATTGTGATCAATACCTAGTTCGCTGATGAGGCATTTATAGCAATGTGCTTTACATACAAAACAAAGTTACAGCATATGTGCCATGTAAAATAGAGAGGTACATACCGTCGTCAAAATCTTCAAATGCAGACTTTACAAAACGTAAAACCTGACTGAACCAAAAACCATAAACCCCAAACTTGTTCACACTAATCCCTCTATTTACGAAATTTGTCTTTGCCAAACACTTCTTAGCCCTACCCTGTTTACAGCGAACACCCTAGATACGATACCTGTTTTAACCAAGTACTCGTCTCACCATACTTATGTTAACCATATACTTCATTATCCTTGACAATGCGTGAAATAATAATAAACAAAAAAACAAAAAACCTAGTAATGCCTGTCTAAATCAACCCTCTTTGAAGCCCCACAAACGTTTAAGCCAAATTTCGTAAATAACATAAGGACTGAAACTGTATAAACAGCACATTTGAGAACCAAGCTTTTTCCAAACCTCACATCTTAGGTAGTGCAAATATAGTTTCTGAAACAAGAACTAGTTTATTATGAAATTTCTCTCATCAGTAAATTTTCAAACATTTGAAAATATCTTTAACGAGATGTGAGAAATTTGATAATAAACTTGTTTAAGTTTTCGAAACTGTTTCTCTAATGACTTGAAGAAAAATACCGAGGAGTGTATTCGGAAAAGATTACTGTAAACGTGGTTATTTTTGCGTGGTTTATTTCACGAAAAGTCATAACCAAACCTTTCGCGTGGTTATAATATTCGCGGATCTTAAAAGTTTGATAGTAAAACTTTGTTATTAGAAGTATTCGCGTGGGGGTTATACTCGCGAAAAATTGCTAAACGCGAAATAAGCTAAAAATTCCCCCTTGCGAAAATTTCCACGTTTACAGTATGCGGGAACCTTCACGATACTTGTTCTCTCTTTACATAGTAAAACAAATGTTTCAACACTGATCAGGAAATGTGCAAACTGGATATAAATTAGAGAAACCACTTTTTTAGATTAAATACTCCGGGGTCCACACTTATTGAAACCAAATACCCTTGGCAAAATAATTGTACAATTAAAACTTAAAGAAGCTTTTCTCTAACTTGATGATCTGGTTGTTCTTAATAGAGCAAACCAAAAATCGTAAAGACCATCCATGTCAAAAGTAAAAAACCCTAGAAACTAACTATGTCGAAATTGAACACCCTTATGACAATCTCAGTATCAAACCTGTAATCTAAATACAATCGGGTCATTTTTTTATTTACTTTACATAAACGTTTTGATTTCAGTAAATTTTCTTACAGTCGATTTGAAAAATTCTTTGTGTTTATTTGTCATTAGCTTGAGATACTTATGCTTTTGACGGGGCAACAGATGACAATGTTTTAAGAGCACTTGTCAATTTAATTTCTTTTTTGCTGACGAAACTGAGTAAAAGAGAACAAGGATGTAACGTTATTCGACATTTAGCAATGATTTCGTGGTGACGTTGGTTTTTTTTGTCTTAGCTATATATTTTGATTATCAAAATATTATTCGTTTATCTTTTTATATGTCCTAAAGAACAAAAAGAAAGATATGGACTATATAACACGAGAACAAATCCTTAATCAAAATCATAAAAGGGTTTAGACAGATAAAAAGTGAAAAATTATTGATTGCTACCTTAGTATTTTAGTTTTTTGTAATAAATTGCTGAATATGCAACAAATGCATTTTATGAAATATGATATTTATGATTACATTCCTCATGATTACTTAAATCATAAATCAAAAGTATCATTTTAAATGCCTTCGCCAATTAAGAAAATGCTGTCTTAGGTTACAAATTCAAATATTTAAAAAAAAACAATATAAAATGAAAGGTGTGCATTTCGCTTGATTTTATTTTGGATGATATATTCGTCTAATGTAGAGATACCATTTATTAAGAGTAAGTTGGTAAACCAATGGGCACGAAATATGATCCTCTACTCGTAGGCTCGTTTTTTACTCATTTTTTCTGACTTTCTCCAGGGACTCGTGAAAGCTCATAAAATATAAAATTAAAGATGGCAGTTCCTTCGATCTCACAAATATATACTCAACCGCAATTTTTGCGCCTGTCCCAGTCAGGAATATGTTGGTCATTGGCTTGTCCTTGTCATCTTATAAAATTTTAGTTTCTTGATATTTGGGTTATTGGATGTTGTTTGTTTCCATTGATTTATTCACTTTTTTGACCTTTTCGGGGTCATTTAGGGCTTACTATATGGTGTGAGGTTCCCCACTGTGTTGAAGACCATATGGTGACCCCTAGATGTTTTGTTTTGGGTCGTTTTAACCTGGATATGGGATGTTGTCTCCTTGACACTACCCCATTTCCTTTCTTTTTCATATACATGATGTTCTTTCTATTTATAACGAATCTTTTGCTAAATGGATCCCATCAATAAATCTAAAATTTGCGACAAAAAGGACGACTTTGATTTCAAAATTATCAATTTCCCTAACATGGAAAGGAATACTCCAACTTTTCCTGCCTACAAATTAGCAATGAAGGGATATGGAGTAAATGCACATGAGACAAAGTCTGTACAAATACATGGTAAAAAGCAATGGAACAACGCTTTCATTGTTGTTCTTCATCTTGAAGTCACAATGAAGCCTTCAACAATGAGCTCTGCCCATACCTCATAGCAAGTTCAAGACACTCCTAGCAACGGTTTGAGCGGAATTCATTGCTAGATGTCGAGCAACGCTACATCCGTGTTTATTCTGGCCATGGATGCAGGATTGTCAACAAACATTAAGGAAACTGGCAAAGTGTTCTTACAATCACTGTCATCCGTTGCTCGACAAAAGCACCAGTGTCCCTAGCTGGTGGACAATCATAACATAGACAAACACAGAGCACTCATGAAGTCGATTGTGAGAAAACTTTGCATTGTAAATTAGTGAGATGTGGGCAATATGAACAGGTATAGAATATAAACAGATGTATAGAATAATTGCGTGATTGTGATCATGGAGTAAGTAGTCTACCTGTATTGGGTTTTATTCGTATGTTTATCATACTATTGGCAAACGGGACAGATAAAGGGGAGGTTTCGGTACCCATAAACCAGTTTAACCCCACCACTGGCTTTTGCTAGTGCCGGTACCCAATACGGCTATCCGGAGTACCTATCGTTGTTTAAGTTTAACTTTTGTCATATCTGTGTTTTCTGTGTAATTACCTGTCAGATTGTAGCATGTAATTGTAATGTTTCCTTTTCTCCTTTTTATTACATTAAAAAATTCAGTCTCATGCAATTACTAAAAAGTTCCTTCATAGATATCATTCCCTATATTTCCTTTTAATGTCGAGGACCTTTCAAAGGTAATCGCTGTTGAGTTGCTAACGGATAATACCACAATGAAAGGGAAGGATTGGCATGACATAGACCGGCTTAATTTGAAATGACTGTATAGAAACAGACAAACTGCGGTTGGCAATTTTTCGGTGGTTATGCAAATGTTTTGTCTTTTTCTATTTGGTAGTTTTGTTAATATTTCCATTTCATATTAACAGTTTTGTATATTTTGTTATGCCAGCATTCTTAGAATTATGCAAAATAGCATCAAATTGATATTTACAATGACAATTGATTTTTTACTTAAGTTACATTTTAATGACAGAAAGCAGTAAATAAAACAACAGTTCAAAAATTGTTTTTGCAATCTGTTTTAAAAAACAAAACAAGGGGATCACGAATATGTTATAAGTTTATTTGTTCTTTTATACACCTATTTGTAATTACAAAAATATCTTTAAGGGATAAGGTTCTTACTGCATAGTAAACATATTTCTACATATTGTTTAGTCGGGGAGATAATAGTGGTATTAAAATTCTACAATATGTAAATACTTTTTTCATGTTAAAGGTGCTGAGGTGGTCATCCTTCCTTTCTTCTTTTTAAATTTTGGAATCTTTTATTTAACTTCACCCCATATTTTAATTGGCATCTTTCGCGAGCTTTAACTTTATTTCAAAGGAATAGACCTAAGTAGTTCAAAATTTCCCAGTCGTTTAATTTTTCAATATCTTTTGTATGTAATATGTAATTCTTTGACAGTTTTTACAAAGACTGTAGAGAGATGCACCGAATCCTCTTATTATTTTGTTTGTTCAAGGGTAATAAAATACGCTTCAGTTTAAGGTAGATAGACACTGTTACCGTGCGCAATTAAATCGCGCATTTGAAAAATATGTAGTCAAATATTGATTTGGTTTGATTTTTTGGCCGGAATAGTCATTTGATAGATTTTGCTTTGTGACATCATTATTGATTGATTTATGTGAAACGTCATATTTCGTCTACTTTGCCGCAAATTAACTCCTCTTTTCCAGTAAATAATGTTCATTACGGTAACTTTGTAAAATATCTTCGTTAAAAGCATGATGATCTGTACATTTTTTTGACTTTTTCCGTAGTTGAGATTATAAACGGTATCTTAACAAAAGTACATAAAATTCTCATGGATAAAGGGTTAATTTCTGTAAAGTGAAAGATTGCATTTCTGTATTTTCCCAGTACATTCTATGTAAATTTAGGTGAAAAAAAATGGCCAAAACTGCACAAATAAAGAACAACAAGGCTGGTGACCCATACTTTTTATTGCGAATTTCAAGTGTATAGGATGGGATCTTCAATCGTGCCAAATTATAACAAAATCTTATGGATGTAAATATTAGTGTCTATATACCTTATGGGGGTAGACCTGGGGAATGGTGAATAAAAGGATATGGAGTAAATGCACATGAGACAAAGTCTCTACAAATACATGGTAAAAAACAAGCAAAGGAACAACGCTTTTATTGTTGTTCTTCATCTTGAAGTCACCATGAGGCCTTCAACAATGAGCTTTGCTCATACCTCATAGTAAGTTCAAGACGGCTAAAATTTTCCACTTGTTGAATTTTCTTAATATTATCAGTATTGAAACTACACATGTTCATGTCGACTTTCAGCAATTTTCAACAATTTTTACCATCATGTTTAATGTCTAGTGGTCATCAAAGATACCCTGTTTTCTCATGTTATTTGGTCCGTTCAGGATTGTGGTGTATGAAATTGACTCTAATTAAATTTGTACTTGATTTAGAATTATTTCAAATGCAAAATTCTGTAGATTAGACATGTGTGAAAGTAAGCACGAAAAAGGATAGTAGTTTGAACAGAAATACATTGGTGTTCTGAATAGTATAGGCTGAAATTTTTACACTATTTTGATCACTATTTAACACTCTTTGTAAAAAATTCCGTCGTTTAATTTTCACCAAAAACTGAGAATAGAAAGAAAACTGGTATACAAAATGTATGTTAGATATGTTAAAATTTTAGAAAATTCTATCGTCCCTTTTTTCTAAATATAGGATTAAGTGAGTAAAAACCAATAAAATTGCTGAATCTGTGCTTTAAATTACCGGTCCTTGAAGAAATCTGACTTATACATATTATCAATATCTTTGGACAGCATTGCAAAAATATAGAGTAAAATGCACTCATTATAAATAATTGGATGTTCGTTATTTGTTTTCATGACAAAATTAATATTCATTTGCTGTGTGGAAAATTTTTTTTTTAATTTTGATAATACTTAGTGAAATGATTCTATTTGTTTGTGTAAGTAATAAAGAAGTGAAAAACAGAGTTATCTTCTCCTACTGTGGCATTTGATATAAATACAATTTGAATTCAAATTTCCTGTACCCGAGGGTATTCACCAACCCAACAGTCAGTACTTCGGTACTGGCCCGAAAACCGATTTTATTTGGAAACTTGCAACATCTAAATTTTAGAAAATGTTGTTAAAAACTACGGATTTTCGCCCCTTTTCATAGCTCTGTCCATGGCTGAGTTTGGATTTTCTATTTGGATCTTATTGCTTGTTTGTTCTCTATCAGTTTTACACGTTTTTCGGTTTATGGACTTCCAAATGTTTTGATTTTATCTGCACTGAATAGACATAAGTTGTCGAAATGCGCATATGCAGAAACAAAATTCACAATAATTTCAGTGTTTTGTTATTTAGTACCACTGGGCCGTTGCCAATGGTGGTAGACTGTTAGTCCCCGAGGGTATTCACCAACCCAGTAGTCAGTACTTCGGTGCTGGCCCAAAAACAGACTTTCTTTGGAAACATGCAATATCTAAATTTTAGAAAAATTTGTTAAAAACAAAGGAGTATCTCCCTCTTTCATAGCTCTATCCTTAGCTTAGATGAGTTTGGCTTTTCTATTTACATCTTACTGGTTGTTTTTTTTTATCAGTTTTACACGTTTTTCGGTTTATGGACTTCAAAATGTTTTGATTTTATCTGCACTGAAGAGACATACATTGTCAAAATGCGCATATGCAGAAACAAAATTCACAGTAATTTTGGTATTTTCTTATTATGTACTCCATGCAAGTGTGAAAGTAAGCATCAATAATGATATAAATCATAATAGTTTGAACTGGTATATTGAACTTGATGTAGATGTTCAGGATGGGGGTAACAAAAAAAATAACCGAGCACAATTTTTAAAAGGAGGAATCTTATATACTCCTAAACAAAAGAAACGTCCACTCTTGTTTTTCCGGAATTCAATATAAAATAAAAGCAATTTAGTTTTATTCTCTTTAATTTATTATGATCCTAAGCAATACTCGTTTCTTATTTTACTTTTGAAAAGAACACATCCGGCCAAAATCAAAATAACTTCTGGTTAGTAGAATCGAGACATAAATGGGCATGTGCAGAAAGTCGAATGAATATATTGGACAAACAAGAACAACGTTGACTCATTGAATGATTACAAACAATTTGCCATTTTGGAATAATCGATACTTTAACGAATTTTCGAAAATGAGGCTTAAATAATCTGGCAGTTTAGACTACTTGGAGTATTTGTTCCAGTGTGACCTTAAATTAAGTGAAAAGAGAAATTAATAGTTACAGAATTCATCAAATTCGTCGAATACAAAACATTTCGGAAAACGGTTGAAGTGATGACGTAAAATTAAAAAATACCAAATCGCAAGAATTGGACCCTGACGTTATTTTTTTCATGGAAATTTTTGTGTTTATGACTAGGTTACCAATAATGTATTGATTTTATAAACAAATAACTAAATACCGAAGTTACCTCGAATTTAGTGGTCTGAAATAATGAAGATTTATTTCAGACCACCATTGACCAAATGTTGAAATCTGCATTTTTTCACCACTGTTTCGAAAATTGCAACGCCTACAGTTTGCAATACCAAATATGCAAAAAATTGATACAAATTGGTCTTCTCCAAACAATACAACAATGATTTAAGTTCTAGCTTCCCTGTAAGAAAATAAATTGAGGATCATAGTAGGTTGACGTTTTTTTTTGTTGATAAGTATATAATATAAAATGAAGCACAAACAATAAAAGATTGCAATCCCCCCGCTTCCTCATTTCGTACCCTCCTCCAATTGTTAAAATACAAGTGTGTTTGAAACTAAATTTATTTCTGTTGGTTCAATCATTTTTACTGTGAACCGCAAAAATTATGGTTGTTAGGTAGAATTTTAAAAAATAATAAAAGAGAATTTCAGTAAATTTTCCAAAATAAGAATAAAAGTATTTTTCAATCTGATTATTGAAAATCATCATTATCACTGTAAGGAACTGAAAAATTCAAGGTTGCTAGGTACAATTGCAAAACATAATTACTCCTTGAGATTTTCAGAACATTTACCAAAATACGAATCAAAGAACTTTAAAAGTTGACTACTGAAAATCATCATAATTACTGCAACAAAAATGGAAAAGATATGGCTGCTAGGTAGGATTTCCAAACAAAATCAGTCTTTGAGAGTTTTAGAAAATTTACAGAATTTAGAATCAATTTATTTGCAATCGGATTATTGACAATAATCTTCACTACTAAAGGGATTGAAAAAGGTATGGTTGCTTTCCTGTTCAAGATTGTGGTCTTGGGGTTAGCAGTATACCTGTACTAGGTTTAATTTGTATGTTTATCATACTATAGGAAAACAAGAGAAAGAAAGGAGAGGTTTTGGTATCCATAAACTGGTTGAACCCTACCACTGGCTTTTGCCAGTGCCGGTACCAAGTCCGGCTATCCCGATTTCCTATCGTTATTTATGTTTGTCTCTTGTTTTCATTATTGTTTCTCTGGTGCAGTTTGCTTGTAAATTGTGGGGTGTGATTGTAGTTCCTGGCCATTGTGGGTGTTTGCTGTTATCCTGTTTTTTGTAATTTTAAGTCTACCGCCAGCTCCTGCTAGTGCCAGTACCAAGTCCGGCTTTTTTGAGTTCATATCGTTGTATATGTTTGTCTTTTGTCATTTTATTGTTTTTTTTTTGCAGTTCCCTGGTAAATTGTGGCATCTGATTGTAATTTTCGGCCATTGAAAGTGTTTCTTATCTTTTCTTGATTACTTACTAGGAAAAATTTCCTTTTCTTATACAACACCTACTAGAAACATTTTTTACAATTACTCTTCTCTTACCTGTGATGCTAATTTCGAGAAGACCTACCCTAGCAGCTGAGACTGTTCCACGTCACCATATCGCTATGACCCTTGTGGACATATATAAGGGGAATCTTTACATCATTGTAGATAAGGAAGTCAGACAATTCTTTAGAAAAGGGCCTAAATATCGTCCGCTTTCAAAAATAAACTGGCAAGCATGTTTTGATATAATTAAAGACGCTGTAACCAATTATTGTAAAAGATGGTGCAAACAAGAAAGTGCAGACAAGCATGCTCTAAATTTGTTAAAAGATAAAATTATTACCAAGGTCACCAACAATAAATGTTTATAAAGATAATTATGTTGAGTCACCTCCTAAGCTGTCTGTAAATAGAAATAAGTCAAAATTGGAGGATCTTGGTAAAAAATATGTTTTTGTAGCTGTTGACAAGGCTTCTAACAACGTTGCTATTGTCTGAAAGAAATACTACATCGATGTCCAACAAAACGAAGACACTTTCAAACGTACCAATTGGGACAAAAAAAACGTTAACCAAACAACATTTTAAGGATACAGAAATGCTTAAAGTTCCACCTAAAGATAAAATCTTCCCTATCATGTACTGGGTTCCAAAGCTTCACAAAAATACCTTCAAACATCGTTTTATTTAAGCATCTAGTAAGTGTTCTACTACCAATTTATCCATCCATTTAACTAGTTCACTTACTTGTATTAAGGAGTTGGTTATTAAATACTGTGAAAAAACTTATCAAAACTCTGGTGTAAATTACTTTTGGAGTGTAAAAAATTCTATTGAAGTTTTAGATTAACTACAATCTATTCAAAGATCAGTCTCATCTATCGACAGTTACGATTTTTCTACTCTTTATACTACCATTCCACATAATTTGATTAAATCCAAGTTGGGACAACTTATTAAATGGTCTTTTAAATTTTCTGGTCTGCAGTTCATTTGCTCTAACAAAAAGCAAGGATTCTTCTCTAATAAAACCTATAATAATCATTGTTCCTGGACATGTGATGATATGATTGATGCATTTAATCTTTTGCTGTACAATATTTTTATTCATTTTGGCAACACTATTTATCAACAGGTCATAGGTATTCCCATTGGAACAAATTGTGCACCTCTCATTGCAGATCTTTTTCGTTTCTGTTACGAACGAGATTTCATGAAAAAAACTCCAAACGGAACCATACCTAACAGTGATAAACTTATTTCTATTTTCAATGATAACAGCAGGTATATTGACGATATCCTTACTATTGATAATCCCCAGTTTTTAGATTATGTAGACATTATTTATCCACAACAACTGAAATTAAATAAAGCTAACAACGATTCCAAATGTTGCCCTTTTCTGGATCTGACTATTATTATTGACTCTGGTAAAATCAAAACCAAAATATATGATAAAAGGGATGATTTTGCTTTCACTATTACTAATTTCCCTTTTCTTGACGGCGACATTCCCCTTGCTCCATCCTACGGGGTGTATATTTCTCACTGGTACGATTCGCACGAGTTTGTTCTACTCTTGATGATTTCAATGAACGTAACCGTACTATCACAGCCAAACTTTTACAACAGGGTTACAGATTTCATAGGTTGTTGAATACATTTAAGAACTTTTGTAATAGATATGAACATGTTATATCTAAATATGGCGTTACTCGTAAACAGCTTATTACTATGGGCATTTCTAGTCCTCAATTTGTTGTTAAAAAATGCAAGAAATTGATTAAATATCCAGAAAAGCTGGGACGTAACTTACATTCTTTACGTAATAGGGGATATCGGCAAGATATCGTCGTGTGAATATTATACTGTTGTATATCACAATTTCCTGAAACTGAGAAAAATCGACTTAAAGTTTGAGGTCTATTTTTTCCAAACTGTTGGTAGAAAGTTGCCTAAAAGTTTCAAAACGACATTTTGTACATAAAAAGCAAGTAAAATTAATCTTTTAAATGAAGTTAATTCATTACATCAAAGAAGTAATTCCCCCCTTTTTGGCTGTTGTAACATTCTGATTTTCAAAATCTTACTTAAAAAACACAAAAAATGTTATAAGTCCTGGAGATGTAACATTATAGCAACTACAGGATTGAACTTTCTTACGATTTCGCTACCCGGATGTCCATGCTTTTCTAATGGACAATGGAGATATAACAACGGGGGTGCCCTGAAAATCATACAAAAACTCACTAATGTAGAGTGATCTCACCGTAGGGAGATAGATCAGTATAAAATTAGCCGAACTGCATTGTTATCTCCAATTTTTCAAAAAGTGAAGTTATAACAGTATAATATTCACACGACGATATTCTGCTTGCATCCGTTAAATTAGCTTTTAGACCTACTGGCCTCTCACTGATACTGCCGATGTCTACTGAAATTTATGATGATTCTTGACCAAACCCTTCGGGAAGTTTTGAGTTTGATTTTTCTTCCGTAGTGCGACAGTGTTCTAGCAGCAGACTGCGCTCCTTGAGCTAGCCGGCAGTTTAGCGGCGAGCACCCCTTGACCCATCTTTCAAAATTACGTATTGTCTTTTTCTCTCTTTTCAAGATTGTGTTAGTAGTCTACCTGTATTGGGTTTTATTCGTATGTTTTATACTATAGGGAAACGGGACAGATAAAGGGGAGGTTTGGGTATCCAAAAAAAAGGATTAACCCTACTGCTAGCTTTTGCTAGTGCCGGTACCAAGTCCGGCTGTCCCGAGTTCCTATCGTTGTCTACGTTTGTCTTTTGTCTTATACGGGTTTTTCTTGTGTAGTTCCCTTGCATGTAATTGTAATTTTCAGCCATTGTAGGTGTTTCCTGTTATCCATTTTTAACATCTTACGGAGTTTCGGGAATTTACCAAATTCAGAATCGTTTTTTTGTAATCTGACTATTGAAAATGATCATTGAAACTAAAAAGCATTAAAAAGATATGGTTGTTTGGTAAAATCCCAAAAATAATGGTCTTTGAAAGTTTCAGGAATTCATCAAAATTACAATCAAAGATTTTTGAATTCCAACCAATGACCGGTCTTTGAGATTTTCGGGAAATTTACCAATATTAGAGTTGTTTGCAATATGACTAATGGAAACGAATATTTATGCTATAAGGCATAAAAAGATATGGTCGCTAGGTAAAATTCCAAAGGGTAATTGGTCTTTGAGAGTTTCAGGAAAATTACCAAAATAAAATCATATTTTTGAAATCCTAGTGTTCATCTTAGCTGATGACATTAAGGAGATGATTAATTATTATATTTCGTGTTGGAATTTCAAAAACAAATTAGAAGTCTGTAATATTTTAAGGAATATTACCAAATTTTGCACCGAAGTCAAAATGCAAAAGCTTAATATGGATGCAAAGAGCAATGCCAATTATTCCCATGAAAAACAACGAAAACAAAATTAAACATAGAGTTTCAGTCGTATGAAGAGTACTTATTGTTTAACATTTTTGGCCTCTTGAATGAATGCCCCCAGGTGTCATAACAAGAATATGCTATCATTTGTTCATGGGCTGCAGCTCCAGCTCCAGCTCCAAAACAAAAAATACTTAAAAAGAACTCGCTTTTTGTTGGATAGCACGAAATTAAATTTCGCTCATTTTTCCGCCCTTTTGAGCAATTTTCAAAATTCTGAAAAACTTCGGCACTGACAATTATTATAGTGTTACTTAAACCCTTATTTTAAGGTTTATGGGATTAAAAGTGTACACTGTAAGAGGAGTTTCAGCTGAATCGATTTTTTTTTTGTTTTTGAACCCCTAGAGGACATGCCCTGTGCCCTGATGAGTCATACAAAAATTACGACACCTTCTGTGTAGTTGCTGCACATTATGTGAGTCGATTTCCCAGTTTCGACTTTCTTGCCAAAATTGGATATTACGAAAATTCGTTTTCGCCCCATAATTTGCCATTTGTACGATTGACAGATTTTCCGAACCCAGAGTGCACTACTGCAGATCATACTCTAGTACGGTGCCAAGTTTCAAATTTGTGTCTCTTATAGTTCCTGAGCTATCGTGGAGTATTACAAACGTACGTACGTACATACTGCATAACATAATCCCCCACTTTCAGTCATGAGGTATATTGCAAATCTCTTAACATATTGTTTTTATTCAAGCATTCAAACATATTTCAAGATAATGTTTTGCTGGAGTTCACACTGTGAGTGTTTTTGTTTTGAATGTTGTGATTTCTATTTCTGTGCTTTGTGTCTGTCTAACGTCATTGTTTTGTGTCTGGTGCCATTGTTTTCTGTGTTCTCGTTTTGGCCATGTCTTTAGACTTCGATTTTTGTGGATTTCCCTCCTTTGTTCCTTCGGTATTCTACTGCCGTTGTTTAATATAAAATGCACTTGTATACTCACTCCATATCTCATTAAAATAAAACTGCAATGATATAAAGTTGAATGGGTAAGATTATGTCAAGAGTAATGGAGACAATTCACAAACTTTGATAAAATCAATTCATAGCATTTAATATTAAAATCCTTTCAATATTATCCGAAATAAGGACTTCCAATTGAGCTGAATAAAAGAAAGAAGATGTAAATTGACATTCCATTGTTAATTCATAGTAAAACTCTGGTTATGTTCTCATGGATAAAGGCTCAAACGATTAAATATGAAATAACAAAATACCGAGGTAACAGTGAATTAAGTTCTGCATATGCGCATTTCGACAACTTATGTATCATCAGTGCACATAAACACAAAAAATTAGGAAAATCATGAACCGAAATGTGTGGAAATGCTGATAGAGAACAAATTAATAGGGTGTAAATAGAAAGGGACAGAGCTATGCAAGAGGGAGATACTCCTTAGGTTTAAAAAAAATTCTTTAGGTAAGAGATTGCAAATTTTCAAATAAAATCGGTTTTCGGGCCAGTACCGAAGTACTGGCTACTGGGTTGGTGAATATCCGCGTGGACTAATAGTCCACCAGCAGTGGTATCGGCCCAGTGGTAACAAATAAGATAGGGGTAAATGTCAAGGAGACACCATCCCATCTCCAGATTAAAACTACGCAAAAAAAGCATCTGGCGGTTACCGTACGTTCTTCAACCTCACACCATATAGCAAGCCCTAAATGGCCCCCAAAAATGAAAAAGTGAATGAATCAATTGAAACAAACCACATCCAATAACCAGAATATCAAGAAACTAAAATTTAATAAAAAGACAAGGACAAGCCAATGACCAACATATTCCTGACTTGGGAATAAGTTGTCGAAATGCCCATATGCAGAATCAAAATTCACAGTTTAAAACTTCGGTATTTAGTTATTGGGACAGGCGCAAAAACTGTCACCGATGACCTTCAACCTGGTACTCAAATTGAAGGTCTTTTCATGCTGATCACTTTAAACATATGTTTACTATATTATTTGTAAGCGTTTAAAAGTTATTCGCAAAAAACCGATTTACCGAAACGCGTCAAGGGCAATAACTCAAAAACGGTTCATCGAAGAGTTTTTGTTCAATTGAACAAAATATAGATCTCTGTGAGAGGAACATTTTTGCAATATAATGTTTTCAGGAATTTTTTATCGTTTCCGAGATATCGCGATAACAAAATTTCAAATGGCGGCCATTTTGAAAATGGCGGACGAAAATTTTTTTTGACCAACCAGAAATGTAGATCTTTATGAGAGGAGTATTTTTGCAACACAATGTTTTCATAAATTTTTTATCGTTTCCGAGATATTGCGATAACAAAATTTCGAATGGCGGCCATTTTGAAAATGGCGGAC
>MJUU01031624.1:16854-58575 GCA_002080025.1 Modiolus philippinarum | reverse complement strand
TTGTCTAAAGTTTCATCAAAATCCTTAAAGTGGTTTAAGAGGAGTTGCGCTTAGGAGGTAACCCATACATAGGGAATCAACAAAAAGCTAAAGTCGAAATTATCTCCCCTTTCTGGTTTCGGAAAATAATTATATTCCGTCATGCACATCTCCATATAGTGTCCTTCCCTTGTGTAAAGTTTCATCAAAATCCTTCATGTGGTTAAAGAGGAGTTGCACTTACGAGGTAATCCATACACAGGGAATCAACGAAAAGTCAAAGTCAAATTATCTCCCCTTCCTGGTTTCGAACAATAATTATATTCCTTCATGCACATCTCCATATAGTGTCCTTCCTTTGTGTAAAGTTTCATAAAAATCTTTCAAGTGGTTTAAGAGGAGTTGCGCTTATGAGAAGTGTGGACAGATGGACAGACAGACAGACGGACAGACAGACTGGGTGATTCCTAAATACCCCCCAAACTTTGTTTGCGGGGGGTATAATAAACAGCTGCGCCAAGTCACATAATATGCCCGTCGTCACCCCTTCAATAAGTGATTTAGGTAAGGGGTTCTCAATTAAGAAGCACCTATAACTGCTTAATTGAGCTTGATGTCTCTTTAACAAATCAATCTGCAAAGTTTGAAGTGAGCTGATCAAAGAACTTATACATAAGAGTGCGACATGTAAAAAATTGCCATAAATTTGACAAATAAAGTCCTATAACTCTTTCATGAAAAATCAAAATTTTGCAAAAAAGTACACAGATCATGAGGCCATCATACCTAATACCTCTACAAAGTTTGAAGTGAATTGGCCAAATGGTTGTCAAGTTAGAGGGCGACATGAACAAAATTGCCTTAAAATTGACGAATAAAGTCCAATAACTCTTGCAAGAAAAATCCAAATTTCACGAAAAAGTAAACAGATTCTGAGGCCATCATATCCAATACCTCTACAAAGTTTGAAGTGAATTGGCCATAGGGTTGTCAAGTTAGAGCACGACATATGAAATGGACTGATAGACAGAGAGACGGACAGACAATAGGACATTGGTATATCATAATACGTCCGTCATTAGACGGGCGTATAAAATTCAAAATTTTGAAGAATTTAAGGAAAAGGGCTGGGTCATCAGATTTTCTTCAAAATTACAGCATGGGGAGATCTTGTCATGCTGATCATTTTTACTTTTGTGCCAGATTTTAAATATCTGTAACAGTTTTTGAGTTATTTGCCAAGATCTGTAATATGTTCTATTTTTTGTAACGGCAGCCATGTTGTTTGACCTAAGTCATAGAAAATAACAAATTTGAAACTAGATACCCTAGTGATCATTCAGATTAAGTTTGGTTCCATTTGAGGATAAGATTTTTGAAAGTGAGCTAAAGACAGACTGACGCCAAGTGATGGCAATAGCTCACCCTGGCATAGCAAGGTGAGCTAAAAATGGTTAAAAGTTGGGACCTTACAATATAAATAGTTTGAAATTGAAACCCTGTATCATAGAAGTCTATATGACTAAATGTTTTAGCCATGGTCCAGGTGAGCGAGACAGGCTCTTGAGAGCCTCTTTTTCACCTTTATTCTCTATAAATGATGTGTTTACCTCTATGTTATTGTGCATTTGGACTCTTGTTTAATCTCTATATTGCTGCATTTTCAATTGTTTTCTTGTTCTCTGTACGGCCAAGTGTTTTTTTACCTTTGTTTAATCTCTAAATGGTATGTTTTAAATATTTTTACTCTCTATATTGCTGGGTTTTTGGACCTTTGTTTCTTCTCTTTATTTTCACTATTAAACATGTTGATGGATTTATTCATATGCTGTCAAACAAATACACTGAATCAACAATCTGAAGGGGAAAACTTGCAAATCAAACAAAGAACCCCAAAATATGAGATAGCTTGATGACCACATAGAATAACTCATGCTCTGCGTGTCATACTTAAACTAAGACAGTATGCGAAATGGTTTGAGTAAGTCATATTTTATGTGATTTTATGTAATAAGTTTATTTCATACAGATATGGTTTGAATAACTTATACAAGATGAGAAATAGTTTGATAACTTGTGAATAGTTTATTAGTCCCATACCGTCCATAGCCAAAGGGTACTACAGGCGTGTCAGATCCGTACACCTGTCAGTCCTGCATCAATTTTCCACACTTTTTTTAACCATTGCAGGTTTTGATCTTATATATTGTATGAAAGTCTACCTCTATGAGTAACAGATCAAGGTTAAGTTTGGTTCAGGCCCACTGGTTTCTGACAGAGGTATCGGCCTTTGACTTATCTTTAGTAAAATATCAGTTTTCAGCACTGTATTTCTAAACCAATGCAGGTATTAATCTCATATTTGGTATGCAAGTCCATCTCTTTGAGTTAAAGAACAATTTAAAGTGTTCTGGTCCACAGATTTTTGATGGACTTATGGGCCTAGATGAGTATTTGTCCATATGTTGTAATCATCCCCTAGCTTGAAACAATAGTGCTTTTGTCTGGCTACAGATGACAGTGGTTGTAAGAGCATTTTACAAGTTTAATTTATGTTTGTTGATCATCAAGCATCCAGAAAAGATACATGGATGTAGCATTGTTCGAAATTTAGCGAAGAATTCCTCTCAGACTGGTGCCAGTCCACCAAAGCTCATTGTTGAAGGCCTCATGGTAACTTCAAGATAAAGAAAAACAATAAAAGCGTTGTTCTTTTGCTTGGTTATACCACTTTGTCTAATGAGCATTTACTCCATATAATTTCATTGAAAACTTTGTTTTACAATTTTTGATGGCAAAACAAAGCCTTGTTCTACCTGTACAGGACTTGGTAATGCCTTGCCATACGATCCACAATTGTTCACTTGTAGAGCATGTGTATTTGTTTGAATAACTCGTACTCTGTGTGTTATACAATAGAACTTTGATGGCTCGAACTGCAATAACTCGAACTCCATGTAAGCCTCGAACCCTTTTTGTGGTCCCTTTATTCAAGTTTAAACAGTTCGACCTCGATATTTCAAACACCCCGTTGGCTTGAACTGTTTTCAACAGTCTTTTGGGTGTTCCACCCATCCAAGTTTGACTGTAGTTTGATTGACCCAGACAGTATATGAAATGGTTTGAATAATTCATACAATGTGTGAAATAGTTTATTCTGTCAAAACTTAATGATGTCACTCTCACATGTGCAGCAACGACACATTATTACAGAAGATAAAGACGTGATATGTTGCATGAGAAACACTTTTAGAAAGTACAATGAATAATTGTATTTTTAATACCAGTATTTGAGGTTCTCCAGAAAGAAACCTTCTAAAAAATCAAATCCAAGTAAAAAATGAGAAAAGAAAAGTTACCTGTAAAATGTTGAACAAATTCAGTAAAAAGTTTTCAAGTATAATCAACTTTATAACATACCTGTTAACCCTCCCCCTTTAATGGGAGACTCCCTTATAGAGGCATAGTCTCCCCTTTGAATGGATCTCCCTTGAGGGAGATCAAAATCTCCCCCTTACTGTTATCTCCCCAAAACCTCTCTCGAAAACAAAATAGGGTCATTTTTAACAGTATTCCTAAATTTGTTTTGCTTTCTTGGCAAAATTATGAAATATGGTGCATAATTTTAAAATCATGGTAGAATTTTAATTTTAGAAATTGATGTAACAGCCTATGTAAATGATTTCTTCCATTCCATATTCTCTTTTCTTCAATAGGGCCTGTAAGTCTTGTACAATTTTGGATCAAATAGTGTACCCGGAAGTTACATTTTAAACAAAGATATTTGACGTTTTAAACAAATATTTGAATGTCACAATCCACTGACGTCATGTTTTGGCGGGAAACGTTTTCGAATTGCCTGTTTATTGTGAATTCTCATGCGTCACATGATGAGACTTACAGACCCTATTGTAAATGCAAGTTTTAGTAGGAAAAGGGTCGTTACAGAAAATCTCCCCCTTAGATGGGCTGGTATGAGGGAGAACTTCCTCATAGCAGCTACCAAAGGTTAACAGGTATGTTAGTTTCTATCAATTCTTACAATAATTTCTTAAAAGTGTAATTCTTGAATGACAAAAGATAATTTACACCACAAACATATAATTATAGAAATTGGCAACTCTACTATCATGCCATGTTAGTCACTACAAACATGATACGGCCACATCAGAACTTCTTTAACTACTTTTAATTTAGTAGACAAATAGTTATAAATGAAAAAGTGAATTGATTCCATAATTATTTTATAGTATAGTTTAGAAAATTTGAAATATTGATTGTGAAAAAAGATATTGGCAAATAAAGTGGAGACTTCATGTGAAAATCATTGTGCCCTGTTTACTTTTGAAACTCCTCTTTTATTTCCTTGATTAAAACTTCCTAGTTATGAAAAGTGGGAAATATTTTACCTTGTTGGTAGAATTTAGATAGTTTTATTATGATATTATCATATATTATTGAGATATCAGCAATCTATTTTTGTGAAGTTAAAAGTTTTATTGAAGTCTTGATGGTGATGTGATTTCAAGAGAATTCCTTATGTTGCCAATCTCTTTAGTTATATGTCTCTAAAAGAAAAATAGCTTTGAATGTTCAAAAAGATTATCTTCCTTCAAAACTTACTCAATATAACTCAACAAATTTATGTGTTGATCAATATATACACTTTTTGACCAATTAAAAATTACAAATGAATACAAATTGATTGAATTTGAATTCCTGTTGATATCTGTTGAGTTGCATTGCATATGCATGGCAGATGATCTCTTGTACTTTAAATGCTATTTTTAGATTTAGTGAATATTTGTTTTAGTTTCTGTGACATCAGCAGACGGCAAGATATCAAATATAAAGAAAAGATAACTCCTTAGCATGTAAAATCTTCCTTGACAACAGAAATCAATTCAAATTAGGCAAAATTTGAGATGCTAGAAGTAAATAAGTAAAACTATTTCTGTAACTTGACTGTGTGCAAATTCTCCAAAACTGTATTTGAAACTGTGACAATTGAAAAAAAATATTACCATATTGATCTTTCATACCTACATTTCAAAAATACTCTTGAATTGCTTCAATTAAAATTTAAGTACTTTATCACTGTACCTGTGAAAAAAATTTCAACTTAAGTCAAAACATAAGTATGTACAGTGAAACCTGTCTAAACCGAACCCTGACTAAACAGAAAACCTGTCTAAACCAAACACAATGCGAAGACCCTTTCTATCAATTTCTTTATTTGTTGAACCTGTGTAAACCGAACTGAACAAATTCTTCTGTCCAATCAGGGTTCGGTTTAGACAGGTTTCACTGTACTTATACACTACAGTAAACATGGCTACCATCTAAATATTGCATATCTCACACAATAATGAGCCAACAGGCCGTTCTATAAATTGTAAAATACACAGTGATGAATAAAGCATTTACACTTGTACACAGAAGGAACCACCACAGCATTGATTTTTATTTTTGTAATTACTGGAAGGATTTAAGAATTGTTCCGGTACAAGAAAAATAACATGTAAACTGTTGAACTGGTACGGTTACTTTATTACTTTACCATCTGTTATCCTTACCCAATAAAAGTTGTTACATTTAACTCAACTATAACTCATTATTAGAGTAAATATTTATGTATCTAGTGTTGCTTGTTCATTCACCCCAACTGTAACTCATCATATGAGTAAATATTGACATATCTGGCGGTCATTCGCAAGTTTTCTGACTGAACTTTTAGAAAGCGTAATCAAGTACATGTGTACTGGTATACAAATTTTGGGTCAACAAAACCTAGTAACATTTGAATCTAAGAATCTAATAATTAGTTAAAACTGGCCTCATCATGAAAATTACTGAATGTCAATCAAACTCATTTCATATTAGTATCATTTACATGTATATATAAACAAATACAGAATTTCCATTTGACATAAAATTACTCCAATTTTTCAGATTACTTTGGAAAATACTGATGTTTGTTGAACTTTTATATATTTTTCAAATAGTCTAAATTTACACACACAAAAAAAAAAACATAATACAGACAGTTTTTTGCAAAATTTTCATTTTAGAGTTACAAGTTTCTTGAATTTTGGGGGAAAACTGAACCCTGTACGATTTTCCATTCACGTTGCTTTGATAATTTGTACCTTTGAAATACCATGAAGAATATTAAGAATTTCATAATTTTTTGTGAGAAGTCATCTTTGGATGTATTATATCAAATTCAGAGTACAAAAAATTCTAAGGCATACAATGGATAAAATCAGAGACGTCTGAAGTCTGACACCAAGTCGAAAAATTGATGAGTGACACACATTGTGAGAAAAATAATGTAAATTTAGAAAAAAGTTGACCGAAAGCAATCAAACAGCAAATAATTTTTTCTTCAATGGCTGAAAATTGGAGTGTGAGGAGTTGAGAATCTCAATTCTTTAAAATCATGAACAATATATATATATTCCGATTTACAGATGTAAGCCTGCTTTTGATTGGATGACGTTTCTTGAATGTCAACATATATTCGGAAAACTGCCAGGTAATATAAGTTGTCATGGAAATTGACAACGTCATAACATGAAAACAACATGGTGAAATTGATAAGAGTAATATTTTTCGCATATTTCATTTCACCAAGGCTGTTCATCGGAATATAAAGGTAATTCAGGTTACAGACGGGGTATATAGCGTGACATACCCTGGATGTTTATTTTATTTCCTTCGGCTTTGCCTAATGACATATAACTAAATATCCATGGTATGTCACGCTATATAACCCGTCTGAAACCTGAATAACATATAATATAAAACTTATGCCATGGTGGTCCTTTACATCATAAAAAATATCACAACATTCACACAATAACTCTTTAATGAAAACCAACACATAAGAATTGATATAATTAATACAAATACCATTATATTTGTCAATCATCTTTAGAAAGGACTGTATATCCTTGGCATAAGAACATTACGTAAACATCACATGTAATAATTGTTCTGTGTGTATCGATCTCCTCTTTTGTGTATTTCGATAACACAAAATGTCAAATATTTTTTCTCAAATCTATTAAGTATAGATGATGAATATTACACAAAGAAAATATATCTTTTATTCTTTTTTGTTGGGAAAAAATTGATGATTAGAATGAGTCAAGCTTTGTTTTAAAAGAAGTTATTGCTTTAAATTAATGAGTTCTCCTTTCATACTATTGCAAACTATTATTTGTGGGGTTCCAATTTTTGTGGATTTCGTGGTTGACTGGAATCACGAAATTTTAACCATATATGTTATTCAGAAATATTCAGAGGGGATATGGGTTCATATCCCCTGACGGCTTAATGGATATAAAACACAGACAGGGAATATGAACCCATATCCCCTTTGAAGCCCAAATAACTACAATAATCTTCTAGAAGTGCTATATTTTTTCTTTAAAAGCCTTTACAAATTGTAATTTTGCTACCAGGGGGATACGGTCGCATATCCCCTGTCAAGGTAACCAATCAAATTGCAGGATTTACCTGGATATTTCACTTCAGCAGAATATAATAAATTACTTATTTTCATAAAACTTGTAACCAAAGCGACACAAAATCGTGAATTTTGAAACCCATGAAGCAATGATTTTTCCCAAAAATGGAACCCCCAAGTTGGAAAATTGGAACCCACAAATAGAAGCACATTTCCAGTAAATGTCCAAAAATCACAAGAATCTAAGCATTTATTTCACATGGCCTTATAATATACATCTATACTGGGAGATACCAGTATGTACATCTGGTGAAGTACACTTTTTTGGGGGGATTTGACAAAAGTCTTAGAATTATTTTTAACATGGCCTAACCAAAGCTTAATCAGTATCATAAAGCATCTTAACTTGTAATTCTGTGGTAGAAAGTTAGACGTTACAGTTAGACTGAATTTAATAATTAGTACATCTCTCATAAACTTGACCAGTAAAAAATCCATTCACATGAACACAAGTTTCTTCCATGGAAGAAAAATACAAAATACCAAAGTACATGCACTACATTTGACCTAATTGCCATGCATCCCTGCATCTCTTATATATTGATGTTCTTTAATATGATTGAAAATCGATTGCAATGGATCATATTTCTGATTCATCATGATCACAGTCTATTATGTTTTCAAATCTTTCTTTTTGTACCTCTGTCAGCAAAATGAGGCATATTTTTTCAAATCATGTTATTTCTCCACAAGGTAGCAATTTTAAATGTAGACTCAGAAATATCCTTTAGTTTAATTGCCATACTTTGAGAACCTGTGTAAACTGAATATCCATCTAAACCAAACAAAATTTTCAGTCCCTAGGGGGTTTGGTTTTGACAGGTGTTCATTCCAAAGTGCAGTGTTTTTCCAAAACTAATCTGTGGAAAATTCTATTTCAATATATATTAAAATTTTTCTATGTTTCCCAATTTTTTTCTGGATTTTTTTTAAATAGGTCAAATATGGTACAGATAAATGATACAATGAAATAATTAGGATGATTATAGTCAATTCAATTTCTAAAGGCTATGCAAACAAAAATTTATAGATTATCAAGATTAGCAGTTCTTTATATTTTATAGTATTAGCCTTCTCACGTTATGATTTTTACACTTATTTCAATTTTTTTATGAATCTAAAAAAAATTCACATAAAAAACTTATTAAAAAAATTTTCCCTTCAGCCTTAAATTTTCAAAGAAAGTAGGAATGGGAATCTAGATTTTTTTTTAATTATTGGCCTACCACAAAAACAGAATTGTTAATATCTAAATAAAGATTTTGGGCATCATAATACTTCATTCTCTACTTAATAATCTTTCCTGACTTTGTTATTCTAAAAATTCCATGGTTATAATAAAGATGCCCAGCAAGTGCCAATATCATATTTTCCCCAAATTATGGACTTTTAAATAATTAATTGCTGACCTGTTTATTTTCGCTGTTGCTTTTTCTTTTGCTATTTCTTTATCTGGGACATCTACACAGGAATCCATTTTAGAGGTTTTAGGAACTACTTAAAATATTATATCTTCTGATTGTTTCGGTGATATTGCAGGTACTAATTTTGCGGTCTCTTGTCATAAGCAAAAAGTACATTTACATTTCACGCATAAAAATCTACGTTAAGTGCATATAACTCTTGCTTCGAATTTCAAAAGTTCATAAAATAAGGCAGTGAAAAATTTTATATTTAAACAGAAAGTAAGATTCTCAAAATACAGTTGTTTGACTTGCAAATGTATATACACCAAATATTTGAAAAAGTTTGGATTACAAAAAAGTCATCACAAACTTCCATTTTATTTGTTAGCCTATAGAAATCAAAACCTGTAAGGCCAATTAAAATTAAAGAATAGATTCTCACCCCAGAACCCCCCCCCCTAAATTAATCTGCAGCGATTTATAAATTTTTCAAAACTATGACAGCATATTTGAGGGGGAGCCAGAAGGGGTCCGATCCCAGTATCCAGACTTTATTTTCTAAATCCCGAAATCCCAAACTACAAAAAAACTTAAAGACTGATGAAATCCCGATTCCCGATGAATAAATTTCCCGAAATCCTGCACCTAAATAAAAAAAATCCCAGGCTCAAAAACATCCAATCCTGACATCCCGAAAAAGGGCAGGCTCCCCCTCATATATAGCATGTTTACTTTTGTTTTGATTATGGAATGATTTTAGAATCAGAAAAAATGGTCTTGTAAGATTTTTTCGTTCCTCAATAAATGTCCAACAAGGTTTCTTTTTTTTGGGGTGTCAAAATCTGATCTAATAGTGGGACAAAATGAAAAAAAAAAATTCATCTGCAACACCCCCCCCCCCCCCATTTGTATTTCTGTCGGACAAGAATCTATAAATTAAGTTTACTTGGCCTTACAAAGGAATCTTCTCTTGTCAAGTTTATATTATTTGTATAATCTATCACAGTTATAAATCTATCAATCTCTTTTTTCTGCATGTTTCTTTGTAAATTCTTCTGCATTCTTCATAAATTTCTTTTTGTCTTTTACATATTCTTCTGCTAAATCACCTCTCAATGGATGCTCAGGTTCTGGTTCGTGTATTAAAGCCACCAAAGCCTGTAGAACTGAAATATAAAAAAAATATAATGTTAAAAACTTTCTAATTTGAAACAAGAATTATCACTAAGGGCAGAATTCACAGACAATGTCAGTCCTGTTGGTCTGATCACCACAAAAATCTGGCATTTGTTATGATAATCCTAATGATCGGCCAAAATTAAGGAATTGTAGGTTAATTTCCCTTAAGGCAGGGATGGCACTGGCTTCTCAAATTCAGTTGCCAGAAAATTGCCAACTTCAACTTTCTGTCGCCTATTCATAGGGCAATTCACCGAACACTATAAATAATTGTGTAGTCTATGTGTTGCTTCCACATTTTAGTTCAAGGCTCGATCGTTATATGTACAGTTGCTCTTACAAGAATCAACTAGAGGCTCAGAGACTGAGCCTGTATCGCTCACCTGACAAAATGCTTCTATGCCATATGTATGACTAACTAGAGGCTCAAAGACTGAGCCTGTATCGCTAACCTGACAAAACGCTTCTATGCCATGCATGACCAAAAATGATCATGTTTTTTACTAATGGGGTAGGGTGTTAAGGTATGTTCTCAATTAGCACCCGTGAGTTTTGTCTGATCCTATTGAAATGAGTAATTTTTGCAAAGGACCTTCTATACATTTAGTATAATTTGCTTTAATTGTTTTGAGAGAGATGATGAAATNGCTATGATCCAATTGAAATGCAAAGGACCTTC
The DNA here is from genome assembly GCA_002080025.1 of Modiolus philippinarum. Lineage (NCBI taxonomy): Eukaryota > Metazoa > Mollusca > Bivalvia > Mytilida > Modiolidae > Modiolus > Modiolus philippinarum. The sequence continues at coordinate 47,798 of MJUU01031624.1, read as the reverse complement.
TATACATTTAGTTAAATTTGCTTGAATATTTTTAGAAAAGATGATGAAAAGGATGGTTTTCTAATACAGGGCTAGAATGTTAAACTATCTTCTGCACTGGAAGCCATGTTTTTTGTCGGATCGAAATAAAATAAGCATTTATGGTATAGTACCTTCTGTACATCATTCCTGTAAAATTTGGTTGAATTTGCTTCAATGGTTTTAGAGGAGAAGATGAAAATGTGATTTTCCTATTAGGTCCAATGTTAAACAATGTTCCGTGCTGACGGCCATGTTTTTTATCGGATCTGAACGAAATGAGCAATCTTTGTTAATGACCTTAAATACATCATTCCTGTAAAGTTTTGTTGAATTTGCTTCAGAGGTTTCAAAGGAGAAAATGAAAGTGTGATTTTCCTATAGGTCCAATGTTAAACTTTGTTCCGTGCTGGCAGCCATGTTTTTTTTATTGAATCAGAACGAAATGAGCAATTTTTGTTACGGAACTTCCGTACATCATTCCTGTAAAGTTTGTTTGAATTTGCTTTTAGGAGTTTCAGAGGAGAAGATGAAAATCTGATTTTTCCCATAGGTCCAATGTTAAACCTAAGTTCTGTGCTGGCGGCCATGTTTTTTATCGGATTGGAATGAAATAAGCAATCTTTGTAAAGGACCTTCCATACATCATTCCTATTAAGTTTGGTTGAATTTGCTGCAGAGGTTTCAGAGGACAAGATGAAATAGAGTCCAATGTTAACTATGTTCTGTGCTGGCCGCCATGTTTTTAATTGGATCCAAAATAAATGAGCAATCTTTGTTGAGGACCTTTAATACATCATTCCAGTAAAGTTTGGTTGAATTTGTTTCAGCGGTTTCAGAGGAGAAGATGAAAATGTGATTTTTCCCATAGGGTCCAATGTTAAACCTAAGCACCGTGCTGGCGGCCATGTTTTTAATTGGATTGGAACGAAATGAGCAATCTTTGTTAAAGGACCTTCCCTACATCATTCCTGTAAAGTTTGTTTAAATCTGCTTCTGCAGTTTCAGAGGAGAAGATGAAAATGTGATTTTTCCAAAAGGGTCCAATGAAAAACCTGAAGTTTCGTGCTTGTGGCCATGTTGTTAAACTATGTTTTGTCCTGGGGGGCCATGTTTTTTATCTGATCCAAACAAAATGAGCAATCTTTGTTGAGGACCTTTAGTACACCATTCCTGTAAAGTTTGGTTGAATTTGCTTCAGTGGTTTCAGAGAAGAAGATGAAAATGTGATTTTTCCCATAGGGGCCAAGTTAAACCTAAGTTCTGTGCTGGTAGCCATGTTTTTTTATCAGATCGGAATGAGCAATCTTTGTAAAGGACATTCTTTGCTTCAGGAGTTTCAGAGGAGAAGATGAAAATGTGATTTTAATCATACAGTCCAATGTTAAACCTAAGCTCCACACTGGAAGCTGTGTTTTTTATTGGATTGAAACAAAATAACCAATCTTTGTAAAGGACCTTCCATACATCATTCCTGTAAAGTTTGGTTGAATTTGCGTCAGTGGTTTCAGAGAAGATGAAAATGTGATTTTTTCCGTAAGGTCCAATGTTAAACTATGCTCTGTGCTGGTGGCCATATTTTTTATCAGATCAAAAAGAAATGAGCCATCTTTGTTGAGGACCTTTAGTGCATCATTCCTGTAGAGTTTGGTTGATTTTGCTTCAGTGGTTTCAGATGAGATGATGAGAATGTGAAAAGTTAAAGGATGGAGGATGGACACCTTGAGTGATGGCGTTTAGCTCACATTAAAGGGTCAGGTGAGCTCAAAATTTGAGATTCATCCCTTTTGGGCCCATTTATCTCATGAAAAGTGCATGCTACATGATCTCCGTTGCAAACTCCTGATTGGAAATTATCTAATGAGTACATTGAAAGAAATCCCATCAAAATATAATAAACAAAGTGCTTAAAGCCTCAATAGAAAGGTTGCTTTCAAAGATTTAAGTAGACTCGGTACAACCCCTCTTGTCGTTTATTTATTAGCATTATTTTGCTAAATTACATTTCATGCATATTCATTTGAATTCCGTCAATTTGATAGGTGAACACCAATAACGTGGCATATCAATGAGAAGTTGCAATTCCAATGAAACACATTTGACTTCATGTTCATGTGGCGGATTCATTTGTAAAAATAGAATCCCAATGTACATGATGTACTTTCCTGTAAATAAATTGTGTTTTTTTATATTTCGGTTAAAATGTAATTATAAGAGTTGAATGCATTATTCTGAAGTTTCATAGGATTATGAAAGTGTTGACCGGGCTCACATGTTCAAAATGAAGCGCTACCGTGCTTTATTAAAATTGCTTCGGACAACACTTTCATACCCCAATGAAACTTTAAAATAATGCATTCAATTCTTAAATAAAAGTGCAGCATACTATCCATACTAATTTCAAACAGTGTTCAAATATTGAAAAAAAATAAATAGCACAGTCTCAACACATAAAAATTCCTGTCAAGTCAGTGTTTTTGAACTAAATGTAAATTTATAAGACCTCTAAATATCACCTGAATAAAACAATTCATTCTTTAAAGTAACGGTTATCCCACAACAGTTCGTACATAATGATTATCTCGCTTTCTATTATAAACTGAACTTCAACATCACGTTTTCTGTTTAAAAAGTGACTACAAGACTAGAATTTTTAAGCAAAGTTAACAATATTAATGTGGACTAAAAGTCTGTAAACGATCAAGCAATGGCAACAGGTTGTTTTCATTTCAGTGATGAAAAAATAAGTTGTCTAAAGTCTAAGTTAAACGACTTCTGTTGACAAGTTGAAACAAACCTTTAGACCGTTTAGATTTTGGCTTGTCAACAAACAAAAAAAAAAAAAGAAAAAAAAAAGGGCTTCTGACAATGCACAGACAGTGAAACACAAACTTAGCTAAATCGTCATTCTACTTTCGTTTTGTCCATTCGACACCTGTTGCGCATGAGTCCGCACCAGAAATTTGTTTACATGCCGTTCAAGCAACCGAAACACTCTCATGTTTATGTAAAACCGTTTCATTGTTAGAAAATTTTATCAGTTTTAATCGCAGGATAACAATTATATTAGCAAAGATGCACTTTATTTAATCCATTGAAGATTCCGTTCAAAGACGCACCATTGTCCCGAAATCACCCGATGTTATCCGATGGTAAATTTTCCGTTAAGGGGGGTGGGGAATCGTTTTTCTTGAACAATTCTTTTAAATGATCACCAAATTCTTTCAAATCTGATTGAAATACTTTATTTTCTCACTAACTCATTAATTAAATCAAAAATATGATTTTGGTCTATCTGATTTTTCAAATTGAAGCACCTTTTTTCTTCATAGTGCATTTCAACTGACAGGGTCATGACATTAGAAAGCATTAACAATATAATGCAACCTTTCTAAAAATTCTACAGGCAAATATGTAAAAACACCTAATTTAATCCTTTTTGGCCCCTTTTTTTTAAAAACAGGAGCGGCCACAAAATCAAAAACAACAGCCTTCTTTTTGTGCCAAGGAACATTGTGTTAAAATTTTAGATATATTGATCAACTGGAACTAATGTTATTTGACCAAAAATAAAAGTGTCTACAGATGACGCCGACATGGACAATGATGACAGCGCCACATCATTAAATGATGTCAAATTTTTTATGTCTGTATAAAAAAAGGAAATGGCTCCTATTAATAGGAGGAACATAAGAAACACAATATTAATTTACATGGATCTGTTTTGGTAGCTTTAGCGAAGGGCTCATATTAAGGTAGAAGGGTACCCCAAAATTTTTCCCCATAGATTCTTTTTATTTTTACAGGAAAGTTTCCTTATTATATAAGCATTGAAATAAAAAAATAAAAAAGGGGGGGTCACCGTGCTTGTTTTTAAAATAACTGATATCAAAATAATCGAATATTTCTAATGAATATATCGGGAAAAACAGGTATATTGTTGATTTCTTTAAAACTATTCCATAGATTTCTTTCTACTTTACACATGTGTTAGGCCTTTAAACATACTTTCAAAAAATATAAAGAAAAATGGGGGTCACCGACTTTGTTTTTCTTATAATTTGTAAAATGTGAATTTTCATAGTGATATCTATGTAAAATATTTTTATCAGATTATCTCCCTTTTTCAAAAATCCTCTTCCAAGTTATTTAATTGTCGAGTTGCCATACCTCTTCTAATTAGATAAAGACAAGTGAAATCAAGTCCATGTTGGTCCTTTGCATTTTGAATTATGGATATAATATTAATTGATTCATCACAAATAAAAATATTTGCATATTTAAAAAGCAGATAATACCATAACAGCATAAATAACATTCAAAATGGCGGAAGACTACTGATCTACCTTAATTGGAGAACATTTTAAGAAACACAATACTAATTTACCTTGATCTGTTTTGGTGGCTGGTTTCCAGTTTTCTGGACTTATGATGGGTAGACATACTTGGCCCTTCTCATCTATATTTGGATGGTATATTTTTGTCTTAAATGTTAATTTAGGAGGTTTAAATGGATACTCTGCAGGAAAATGTATTTCAATCTTAAATGCTCCTTTATTGAAAGGGGCAAGGTCCTGAAAAAAAAATCCTTCATACAAACATACTGTGAGAAATAGTAGTGTACATGTGCTTTGATTTACTCGTGAAAGTAACTGATTGACTGACCCAAGGAGATTATCGTAAATTTACCAATAGGGTCTGTAAGTCTCCTTCTACTTTCATTTTCTAATATATAATGCTCTAAACTCTCACTTCCAGGACAAACTTCACTTGATGTTACTAAGAGATTTCCTTATTTTGTTCATTTCAGTTTAGGTTAAGGTTACTAAAGGTATTTTCTTGAAAAATGGTTCAGAGAAAATGTATTTCACTCTTAATTTGAGCTGTGAACCAAAAATTTAACAATTGCTCATAGTACAACATAGGCAATAAAGGGCTACGCCGAGCGCAGCATGATATGACTGCAGCATGTCGTCCACTGAAATTTGAAAAAGTGTAATTTAAAGTGAGTATGGACATAGGAAAGAGCTTGAAACAATAATTAGATGGACGCAATAAGGAGATTGACCAAGTAATTAGCTGGACACAAACTAGGGAAAATAAAAATTAGCCCTTATGNAAAAAGTTACCAGGGAACAATGTTTTACGTATATTCTCAGAAATCACATGACGAGACTTACAGAGCCTATACAAAATGTATAATAAGATATAAACACAATGATTATGTGATATCTAACTAAATGGGTTCTGTGACTTCGATATCATATAACCTGTACAATTTTATAGAACCGAACAGGGTTGGTAATTGGCAAATCATCTATTAAAAGGGAAAATCTTGTTAAGTACGTATGGTCGGACAAGGGTAAATCTATATGCCCTTCCACGTCGTGGTGGGGCATAAAAATTAATGAATTGCTTTGAAAATCATGAAAATATGCACGAGTTCTTATGGTTATTAACCTGCATACAAAATTTGAGAGAAAAATTTTGAAGGGTTTCAACAAAATGTCTAAGGACAGATGGATGGATGTAGGGACAGACAGATTATAAGAATCTAACACCAGGGGGAGGGTCAGACAGAAAAATCTTAGACACCCAAGGGTAAGATTTCAAGTACTCGGACGAAGCTTGCTGAGTCCGAGACCCAAGAAATCTTAACCGAGAGTGTCTGAGATTTTTTGTCTGACCTCTCTGGTGTTTGATTATTTTTCTCCCCCTCTGCATCCACAAAATCAAACAAATCACCTTCGCAATGCCATTGTTGACATCATTGAATTACTTGCCTTTTCATGACGTCATAAAGCAAGGAGCACGGGTCTGAATCCAGGTTTATTTTGGTGCCAACGATTTAGGCATTTATGATGTTTTTAGTTCAAATTTTGTATTTCAAAGCCAGTTGATATTCAATTTTATTGTATGAAATACTTTTCGATTCATGTCTAGACTAAGCCGAGTATATTGTTATGAGAAAATATTAGCGGGAATAAATGCATGTAGCTTATCTTACACCCCCTTGTACCGCGAAAACAATGGATTCCCTTGTCCGACGTGGTTGCAGTATATGCAGGGGGTATAATAAAATTTGTACAAATTTGACCTTGTAAGAAAATCTTTTCATTGGCTCCAGTTGTCATTTTAACAACCGATATCTCTGGAAAAAATTGTTGTATGATGGGAAAATTAGATTTTATGAATGAAAAATTGTTTTGCAAGGTTATACTTGTGAATGAATGTTTAATGTTTAACCTTTGACCTCTGAGAATTGTTTTCATTTGCTCAAATGAAACATACAATTACACACGACCAATGCGTGTACACAGCAGAATCAACGGATATAGGTCATTTTAATATCCAGTTATCCAACGTGGACAACTTGATGAATATTTAAGAAATAATTCATGGGTGCCGGTGGTTTGTTGGAGATTTACATATGGGTTGCCATTATTTTCGTTAATATTTTACCCAGAGCGTAGCGAGGGGTAAAATAAACGAAAATAATAGACACCCATATGTAAATCGACTACAAACCACCGGCGAACATGAATTATTTCGATTCTAATATGACATTTAATTATCTTCGCGGACCTATAGTGTTCACGGCAAGGACAGCCATTGCATACGATTTACTGACGTTTTTGTGCACAAAACATATTATGATGTCATCTGTTTCAGCGTAAAAATTGTTGTGAAGTCGCTCATATGTTATTGGAGATTTTCATATGGCTGGTCGTCATGGTTTCCATTGTTCCCATATTAGAATATGCCGTAATGAACTTCAGTTTTATCTGTTGTGTACTGCACATCTAAGCTTTATCCAAGGCTGTAATTTATCAAGTTTTTGTGTATAAATTGATGTAAACATTCCCGCCAACATACAGGCCTCCTGTCATGCAGTTACAAAAATCAATAATCTGATAATTCATGTTTGTAGAATGAAAAAAACACAAAAGTCTACATTTTTTCATTTGCAAATTGTAGAAAACAAAAATCTTTATTATGCGAAATTTGGCCAGTTATAGCAATTTGAAAGGCTGAAAACTTCTTAAAAGGCTATCGCTACGAGGTCGCCTTTTAAGAAGTTTTTACAACTTTCAAATCACAATAACTGGCCAAATTTGCTTGATAATGTATAATATAATGAGACTTATTATATACTTACAGGTTTTAATGAACAAGTCCAATGTAATATATTTGATTCATCTACATTTAAATTTGCTATAGTTTTGTTTTGAGATGCTCTTATATCTTGTAGTTCCTGAAAGTATAATGAAAATACACATGGAATAAAAAAGATACAGTACAGAAAGAGTGGTACCGTGACAAATCACTGTGATAGACGTGTCCCACTCTGAGAGTGGATCTAAATATCTTTTTTCCTATTTGAGATCATTGCCTACTCTCTTTTGTATTAAGAGTTGAGTATTATACCACTTAAAATGCAGAAAAAATAATTGAGATATCTCTCAAAGATAAAAGAGGGGGGGGCCGGAGGGGGTCTGATCCCGGAATCCCGACTTTATTTTTTCTAAATCCCGAAATCCCGAACTACATAGAAACTTAAAGACTGATGAAATCCCGATTCCCGGTGAATAAATTTCCCGAAATCCCGGGCTTAAATCATAAAAATCCCGAAATCCCGGGGTTAAAAACATCCAATCCCGACATCCTGAAAAAGGGCCGGCCCCCCCTCATAAAAAGTTATTCAGTATCACTCTCAAAGTGGGACATGTCTATCACGGTGATTTGTCACGGTACCACTCTTTCTGTACTGTAACAGGAAACACCTACAATGGCCGAAAAACATAGCCACATGCCAGAAAGTAAATAGGAACTGCACAAGAAAAAAACCCACAATAAAAATACAAAAGACAAACATAAACAACGATAGGAACTCGGGACAGCCGGACTTGGTACCGGCACTAGCAAAAGCCAGCGGTAGGGTTAAACCGGTTTATGGGTATCCAAACCTCCCCTTTCTCTGTCCCGTTTCCCTATCGTAGAAGAAACATACGAATAAAACCCATACAGGTAGACTACTAATTCCATGACCACAATCTACAATAATGATCTAGAAAAGAAAAATGGGGGACAAAACGTAATTTTGAAAGATGGGTCAAAGAGTGCTTTATCAAAAACACAATATCAATAACATTTTCTAATTAAGTCATTACCAAATGTCTGATTATGGTGGAAACTTTGTGTTTCCTGCAGTAGGTTTTGGAATGCTGTGACGCCCTGCCCTTTTTTATTTTCATTTTTGGCGCCCTGCCCCTTTTCAATCTCTGTGCCTTGATGCCCTGCCGTAAATTAAGTGGAACTGTTATTTTTTCCTTTTGAAAATCATCAAAAATGGAAGTGTGATGTTTATTTCCTTTGTCAGTTTATTCTATTTGCTCCAAATAATACTTTAATTACGCCTGTCACGCTAATGAAAGGATTAGTTCGGTCGTAAACAATCACTGTCGGCACTTTTGTTTACCTGAGTTATAAATTATCACCTGTCAATCAGAGATAAACTGCTTACCTGTATAAAAATATTATGTGATTTTCTTATAATCATTATTCTTTTGAGACTTCAAATCTTTCTTTCACTAAAATTTTCTTAAAAACTCTCCGTTGAAGAAATGAATATTTTTTCCAGATCACGTTTTTTGAGAGTTAGTTATTTCCCTTTAAAATTTGTCTTCAAATTTAGGAATTTATATTTCAGAATTTTATTTTCACTGACATTTGTATTAATCAACTTTAAAATATAGGGAAAATAATTTAGTTTCAAACTAAAAAGCATAAAAATGTTTTTCATTTCTTTGATACTTTGCAAAACAGTTTTTATAAATTGAGGAAAACATGGTAAGTTTGGCTCCAAGTCAATAAAATAAAAGTGACAACAAAAGTCCGAATCGATCAAAGGAAGAGACCAGTAAGGAAAATCCATATAACATTCGACTCAATCAGGGGAACACAATCCGACACAGAACATTTTTGGCAAGCCGTCATATTCCCGACTTGGAACGGGCATTTTATAAATAAAATGGTGGGTTAAACCAGGTTTATTGATGCATCAACCTCCCGCTTATATGACGACTAACTATAGCTTCTGTGTGCCCAGATTGTGTTAAATGTCAAAGCCATAATATCGTCAGGGCGCACTACACTATTTCAATATGCCAATGTTTGACAGACCTCGAAAATAGTACTATAAAAAATAGTGCCTTTTCATTTGTATTGACTCCAGCCAATTGATACATGTTATAATCAGCAAGATCATAAAATATTTGAGGTAGATAGACAATTAAGGTAGATAGACAGTAATATATATATCCATGAGATTTTTTTGTTAGTCGGCACAATTGAAGAACCAATCCTACTTATCCTAAATCTGTAATACAAAGTATGGGTCACCATATGCATGCTTGCTTTTTCGAGAGTGGATATTAAAGTTCGCTCATTTTTAGCAATTTTTTCACCTAAATTTACATAGAATGCACCGGGAAAATATGGAAATACAATTTTTAGCTTAATAGAAATTAACTTTTTATCCATGGGAATTTGATGTTTTTTTGTGAACAGGTAGTTAATGATGTAATGTATGAGTAACAATGGAAAAATATATATGTCACCATGCTTTTTACGGAGATATTTTACAAAGTTTCCGGATTAAACATTATATACGGGAAAAGGGAGTTAATTCGCGGCAAAGTAAGCGAAATATGTCGTTTGACATCTGTCATTTAATTATCACGTCACAAAGGAAAAGCCGTCAAATTACTGTTCCGGCCCGAAAATCAAACTTATCCCGAATTCGACTCTTTATGTTTCTAATGCGCGATTAAATTGTGCAGCGCAACAGTGTCTATCTACCTTAAAGCAGCACTTGAAATTTTTTACCAGACTCTGTGCATTATTTTCATGCTTACACACTCACAATGCAGATAATGCTTAAAAAGTGGTGCCAATGGGATCATGAGGCATAGAAGACTAGCAAGCTGAAACCTTGTTGCATCTTTAGCGGCACTGTATTCATTTTTTTGAATGTCTTACCTCTGACAGGGTTACTATCTTTAAATGTCTATAAGTCAGTCATTTTGTATCAGCATGGGTCCATATATACATCTTTTTAACATGCTGCAGGTGTATTGTACTGTGCTTTCTTTAATATTGCAGATATCATCTGTATGCTTATTAAATAAATATATAATGTTTACCTTATTGCAAAAATGGGCATTCACTATAAAGGTGCCCTAAAAGTGTAATTGTTTGTGCTTGATGTGCCCTAAAGGAAGAGAATTACTACCATGCCCTTCTCAAAAGCTGCAGGAAACACTAAAACTTCTCAATATTATTTCCAGATTTCTGGAAACTTCTTGACATAATTTCCAGATTTTGATAGAAACCTCTCTATATTATTTCCAGAATTTGGGTTGAAACCTCCTGATATTATTTCCAGATTTTGGTGGAAACTTCTCAATATTATTTCACAATTTTGGTGAAAACTTTTCCAAATGATTTCCAGATTTTGGTGATATTATTTCTGAATTTTCAAATCACCTGAAAATAATGTAATGTGTTTAGAAGTTATTGGTCCAAACCCCCCCCCCCCAAAAAAAAAAATCTGCAAAAATATTTTTAAGAGGCAAAACTCCAAAGCAACATATATATGCTTGACCTCTGAATCCAAGTTTTATGGAACAGAACTTATATACTGAGTTTCAAGCAAGGTTGGACGGAAAAAACCACCCCCTGTATTTACCAGTGGAATTTACAGGTAAATACCGCCCTGGACAATACTCCTCAAGTGGACAATACTGGACGATTGAAATTTTCAATGGTCAATTGCTGGATAATACAAAGTTTAAGTGGTCAAAACAAATTCTAAGTGGTCAATAGTAAATTTTTTTGGTTATATTTATAATATTACATTGCATCTGACTTTATTTTCTTTCAATTTTTGTTTTTGTTTTCTACCATAAGGACATTAAATACTGCCCTGGACAATACTCCTCAAGTAGACAATACTGGACTATTGAAATTTTAAGTGGTCAATAATATATACATTGTACCTAACTTTATTTTCTTTTAATTATTGTTTTGTTTTTTTATCTTTTACAATGTACAAACTGGACAGACTGTAAACTGTTTATTGTCTTTTACTTTTTTGTCTTTTACTACCTAAATGGGTTTCCTGTCCATTTTACTATAATTAATCCCTTAAATAAACACCACAAACACCATATATTTTGACAGCTATAAATTATAATTGCCACACAGCCACCTGTTTGCTAACTAATTAAGGGTATTATATAGGTATATATATATATAGTGCAGGTAAATCTAACAACTTTGTGGCTCATTAATGACATCTTATTAGATAAACAAATGAATAAAATTAATTTGAAACATATTAACTGTATCAAAACAAATTTATTACATTTGGCCAGTATTTACCACTATGGCTATTTCCTTTAAGTAGAACTTGAACATACAACTTTATGATACATATTATTATTTCAATTTACTAAGATTATGATTATGTACAAACTTTTAACCTACTTGGCAATATGTAGCCATCCCCCACACTTGTCTGACAAGGTTATCAATAGGTGTATAGGTTCAAAATAGTAAGACTGTCTTTTATTTCAATTGTCCAGTATCGTCCAGTATTGTCCAGTATTGTCCGGTATTTACCAGTATTGTCCACTGCCCCGGACAATACTAGTATTGCCTGCCTTTTTGCCAACCTTGGTTTCAAGACTATGCAATTTTGTTCCAAAGCAAATTTTATACTGACCTCAAAATTTGCTATATTTTCATATATTTCAAGGGGAATAATTTTATAACCACTCACAGTCTTTTGTCTAACCAATATACAAAGTCATAAACAGTCCCACAGTTGCTTTTCACAACCAAATTTTTATCTGGGCTCCTGAATTTCAGTGAAATGGTAGCCCAGTTACTAGTAAGCCAGGTCCCAAAGTCCTGTAAGGCCCTATCATCCACCTGTAACAAAAACTCTGGGGTGGGTGGGAGGATTTTATTTTATATTTTTTACTGATTTTCACTAAAATTGATAGGAATTTAAAGAAAATTTCTGATTAATTGAAAATAAAAAAAAAATTGAGCTTAGAAAAAATGGGGCAGGTGGGGGATGAGAATCTATTAATTAATATGATGTGGCCTAATGTTTACCTCAAGAAACAGACAAAAGTGGCTTAGCCTTGCCAAAGGTACATCATGAAAAGTTCATTACAGTTGCTTTCATACTGGAAGCCATTTCCATCAGAAAGTGAGAGAAGTGTCAATTTTTTTGGACATGCATATTCATTATCCAGTTCAATTAATAACTCAATCCAGGGCACTTGGTTATAGGGGAAAATGACACATGTTAAGTGGTTTCAGTATCTGAACATTGTGAAAACACCAAAGAAGAGGGCAATTACAGATGTTTATACTAATATTCATGACTATCAATATACATGAGGCAGAATAAAAAAAAATCTGTGTTTCCCGTCACCCGACCATCACTAGATTTTTGGGGCTAAAAATGCATACCCTAAAGTTTTTTTGGCAATTTTTAAAGAAGCACTGTTAAAGTCTAGAAGTTACTCTCTATATTGTCTATGTAAAAAGTTTTGGAAAAATGAAAAAAAAAAATGCCTACCTACCTACCCTAATTTTGAAGAGTATGTTACTGGAAATACAGGTATTTTTTTTAGGCCTAATATATTTCTATGTAATTAACAACTGGAAGTTTTGCTGGTGTTACATTGCCATTTTTATCTCGAAGCCATGAAATGGCTGGAGAGATGTTAATATGAAAAGAAAAAATCACATGAGGCTTCAAGCCTATTAACAGCTCTAAAGGATGATCTTCGTGCTTCCGATAAAATATAGTGTGCAAGGTTCTTTCAAAATCGTTTACATTGTACATGTATTTTTAAGTTATATTTCTTCATTTTCTTGAGTTGAATACGGTGTTGTTTTATTAAATTGAAAACAATATGCATGTTTATCAAATTACTCGTTTTTTTATATTGTGTCTCGGATCAACGAACCTGTTGCACCATAATTTGTCAAAGATGAAAATAACATTTGTTTACCTGTGACAGTGTATATATTTATAGCAATGAAATCGACATGCGAAATCGCACAATCCGATTATTTTCACGTATTACAGAATAACTACATACATGCAGGCGTGTAGATTTTCAGGGCTTCGAGATTCAGCTCCAATGGAGCTTTGATTTGTGTGTCTACACTGTGGAAAATGTCAGACCTAAGTAACACCCTGTGTGCACTGTAAATACAGTACTTATAATTTTGCTTACATGAACTTATAACTAGAATATTAATATTACTAAACAATGTCTACATCAAATGCATGCCAAATAAGCAATACACAGTACATTATTTGAATACCTGAGGGCGTCAATGGTAGATTTGAGGGTCAAAATGCAGTTTACAGGCAACACATAGCGGAGTCTGTAAACATGGTAAACGGATATTTTGACCGTCTAATCAAGATTGATGCCCTCGGGTATTCAAATAATGTACTGTTATTGCGATTCTAATGCAATCAAATGATTTCATGTTCTATTTTTGACTTGTGTTTTTGTAATCATTTTAGGAACCAGACTAAACAGGGAACCTTAATTTGTTCCAGGCATGTAGATGGTGGAATTGACGGTCAGTTCTGACCAATCAAAACCTCTGTTATACATGTATCAATGTTGCATTAGAATGAATGGTTGACAGAAAACATTTGAAGGTAGATTGGAAGTTTCCTTCCATTTTTATTGGTGTTTCTGAACCTGGCCACACCCAAAATGTTCAAATCGTTTGAGTGATATTCTTACTGTATAATCTTGGTTGAGTATGGACCCAAGTCCCGATGGCAAAAAGACAATTTTCTTCCAATATAGTGTGTATACATGTACATGTATATGCAGAAAAAAAATCCCTATTGCAAATTCCAAGGTAGTAATTAAGTTCTCTTGTTTATATGTTGTTTTTTTTTTTCATTTTACAATGTAATTTATACTATCAATTTGTGTGGTTTTTTTAGGTACCAATCTTCTTTTTAATTCATCACTAATATTATTGCGGTTTTGTTGTGTATTCCCTTCAAAGGTGGTTGGTAGTTAAAATTTCTGGACATCTTATTTGATAATACTTTGCATCTATGAAACTCTTGACTATTCATAAACTACCCTTTGGGGCTTTCAAACAGATCTGTTCATTAAGTCAATATTGTAAGCGTACTTTCTTTCTGGCATGCAGAATGTGTTTATTTCTACCTTGCACTAGTGTGTTTATTCCATCAGAGGAAATACCCTAGTGTATTTATGTCTTGGAATTTCTGTCATCCCATTGGAAATAATACACTAGTGGAATGAATTCACTATTACAAAGGTGACTGTCCTGAAAGGTATGTTGGATTATATACTGTACAGCTCACATGGAAAACACAAAATCCTTGTTGTCACCTTGGACAAATTTTGCCAAACGTGGAATTCCACCGCGATCTTGAATGTGGACAACTAATTGAGAATGTGGACAAAATATTTACCTGTGTGGACCCCTCGTGACATCGTGCTGAACACGGAATCATCGTGTGTCAACATCTAGAAATCATGGTGTTGTCTTGAAAAATATAATTAAAAAGGAATGAACTTAATGTCAACTGACCATTTTCCCCAAATTATTATAATCAGAAAGTTTGACAGGTTGAAGTTAAATATAATTTTCTTTGCCAACAAATGTTCCCATGCAGATCGTCATAGGCCTAGTTATTTTAGAATTACGATATTTGCAAGCCTCAAATTTTGTGTTTGTCTTGTTTCTGTGATAAAAGGCATGAATATTCTGTCAAATCACTGTTCTTTCAAATATTTTCAAGCAGAAATTTGCATAGATGGAAATTAAAATAAGATATTCACTGTCAACAACAAGAATCCCTCAGGATCATTTAGTTGCGTAATTGTCAATTGTCAGGTCTCAACTTTATAACTTTTAGCAAAATATTCTGTCAAACATTGTTGTCTATCAAATCTTTCTAATAAAAAGCTTAAAATTTAAAATAAAGACTGGATATAGCACATTAAGCAGGAGTGCTTTCGGAAGCCATTAGATTATATAATATAGAAGATATGCATAGGTAATTTTCTAAAAATAGAACAAAAAACCGACCAATGAAAAAAATCAATATCTCAGGTAATTTAGGTAGAGGCACTCATTCAACAATTGAAGCATGCTTTTGATAACAAATGTTGATGCTTAATTATTTATTTTTTTTACATGCATTTGGTTTAGGTTAATGAACTACGATATGATTGGGACAAATATGTGTTAGTCCCAGGATGTAAATATTCCTTGATTTTTATGTTTGCAATGAAATCAAACATATGTACAAATGTACATCTAAAATTTCCTTGGTGTGGCCGCAATGGTTCCACGAGGATTCCATTTTCAAAAATTTGTCCACGTTAAGGTGGGCACCCCCGATCGTGTAATTTAATGTGGACATCCACGATCGTCAACCCTGCTACACGGACTTAAGCTAATCAGTCAACTTCGCAATTATCCACCCAAAAACAAGGACTTTGCGTTCATCCGTGTGAGCTGTAAAGTACCTCCAGGTTGTATCACATCATATCCCAGATTTTTCCTCCATCAGAAAGAAGAAAGAAAATTTCATTGTCAACAAATTGACACCCATAATTGAGCAGTTACAAACAAGAAATAAAGAAGATTCAGAAGATTTAGCCGTTTTTTCAGTAACCCTCCCATTATACATTTTATGTATTCTAGGCTAAAACTTAAGACTTGATCAATACATGGGTTGTGTATCGTTTCCATTCCAGATTTGACTCGTCATTTCGATGAGGTCATATGGGGTCAAACCAAGGAAAAATGACGTAATCCAACGTTGAAGCAAGGCACAGATATTTTCTACTTTCGGGTAAAAAGTCGTTTTCAACTGACAAAGAAATCCACGAGGAACATTTCCAACCCACAAAAAAAAGGAACTTGAATGGAAATGAAGAAATTACTATGTTTGACTTATCAGCGTCTTGGAACTAGTTTTGTACCAGATTACTCCTCGTTTGGCTAAAATAATGAGCGATCCCGCAACCCATGTATGTTAATAGTTGATAATTCTTAATCATGGGAGGAAACTCGTAAGTCATCAATTGATTTTCTTAATTTTGTATTGGATATTCTTTGACAAAGAGTAAGCATTGATTTAAAAATATTGAGTAAAGTGTGACCGAGCCTTTGACAGTTATTTCACAACAGTATTTGTATGTTATGTCACTTCCTGTAAAGTGGATCAAGTATTTCCTTCCAGATTAAAATAGTTATAAAATGAAATCATATTTGTTTAATCAACATACAAATCAATATATCAATAGAGAATCTGATCAAATTTTTGGGATGCGGCCGAGTAGCCACCGACAATGTTTCAAAAAACAAGTGTCTGGTTGATAAAAATATACCTGAAGGCATCAGTTATATACTCTTTGCTATTTTAGAAACAATACTTTGTTTGTGAATGGAATACTTGAATAGTTAGAAGATAGGGATGCAAATAAATTTCCCGTCTGCGTTGCTGGGTCTAGTAGCGGCTATATTCAAGTTGATACTTTCTCTTTAATTGCTTGAATAATCGGTGGAACTCGCCTGGATGGAACACTGCATTCATCAGGCTAAATATTTATTTGTATACAATGTTATAAATGTGCCTGCTATTAGAGAATTTCAATTTTTTCCATTGTTTACCTTCGCAAGTCGCCTGGTCGCTGCCATATTGGATTGATCACGTGACTAGTATAATAATCAGGGTAGACTACCAGTTTCCCGCCATAATATCTCGAATATTTTTAATGAATTTTTCCTGGAAAGATGCACCGAATTTATATATCCATGTACTTCAGCATACCCCAAATTAATATAGCAAAGCATCCGTATTTATATATTGGGTTTTAACCATTTTTATTTGCAATTTCATCATTTTTTCAATTTTTATCTAAAGCGTGTCAGAGACAATGACAATATTTTTTTCATAAACATTTTAGTATAAGTACTTTTTATTATTTTATCTAGTTTTTTAAATGGAGTTTTTATTTCATTAAAAGATTTATCTGAAGTGGGTCTTATTGAAACAGGCTCATGGAAAGGTAGTATGAAAAGGCCGATTCTACACCACCCCCACTTTTCAAGGGGAAATCCTGCATAGGACCCAACGCAAACGGACGGCATTCCTATTGAGCATAGGGTTAATACAAGAATGGCATATGTATTCGCTAGTAGACTAGTCGTCCCACAGGAAAGTGGGGATAAGGACACCTTAAAGAGGGGTGTGTAACAGATTGATATAAATAAAAGGATGGAATCCAGAAGTGATAAGATGGATCGGTCGTAGGATTTCTTTCTGGAGAATGAAGAAGATTTGGAGGATAGCACCCCAAACCCCAAAAGCAGCAGCAGTGATATTATGCCCCAACCTAACACAGGTGGATGAGCACACCCAACAGTGTCAAAATTGCTGGGCGGAGCAAGTCAAGACGCGATTCAAACCAGGGGAGCAGAAGACCACCTGCGGCTACTCACTCAAGAGGAAGAAGGGGTAGTCTGCAAGAGCAAGCCCGGGAAGGATATTCTCAGCTGGAGGCATAATAGGCAACCACGCGAGACGGAAGAGGAGGAGACCATCCTCGTCGAGGGTAAGATGGTAGTCAAAGAGACCATGAAGACCCTCCGCCAAATAGCTAAGGATGAGGGCCTAAGGGGAGTCAGTGGGAAAAACAGAGGCATTGGTGAAGCTAATCGAGGAGAAAACCACCCGTAAATTTGCCCGTCAGGAAGTCTTCAGCAAGAAGCAGCTCAAAACGCTAGCAAAGAATCCCGGCCTCACCAAGTACTCTCAGATCAAGAGACGATTTGATCCAACTGGTCGAAGAAGATATCAAAAATGCCCCAGTAGAGGATGAGGTCAAGGTTATCGATAGGCGGACAGCCCTGAATGGTGTATTTGGCACGGTCGCCATCGTACCCTTTAAGCCGCATGATGTAGCCACGTTTCTCAAGTTAAGTCGAAGCAAAATCTCCACCACCATCTCAGATGCTCTCGCCAAAAAGAAGGGATTGAAGGTGCACTTAGTGCTTCTATATAGATGGTGAAGACCAACCCCGCGACCGGAGAAAATACCTTCATCACCCCTTACTTCCGATCAGCCATGACTACCCTCACCCAATCATCTGACCTCGAATTGGAATTTGCCTTCATGATGGCGAAGGTCAAGGAAAATATTGCTAAGTACATGCAGGAAGGGAGCGGGTGGACGTTTGGACACATCGAGAGGCTCGATATCCATCTCAACCAATTCAAGCCACTCAAGGGGGCTCCTTCATACCAACCCGAAAAAGAAGGCGATAATCAATGTGAAAAATGAGGATGATCGCTGCTTCCAGTTGGCGTTGCTGGCAGCCCTTCATCAGGATAAGGTAGAAAGCAAACATGCCTACCGCGTAGGCCAGTACAAGAAATGGGAAGATGAGCTAAAATTTGAAGGCATCGACTTCCCAGTCTCGCTCGTGGCGATTGATAAATACCACCATCAATGTCAAAGTCTTTGGATCCAATGGCGTAAAGAAGGGTGAAGATGAGGAAGAGGATCTTCAGATCTACTTAGTACCTCCTCAAGATATCCAAGAATACGGGCCCCACCCACTTTGATCTCCGAATCATGACTCGCGAAGGCAAGCAGCATTACTGCTGGATCAAGAGCCTCTCTCGACTTCTGAGCTCCAAGGTGACGGAGCACTGTCATGAGCTTTTCTTCTGCCGCAGATGTCTTTCCCAATTTTCCAAGCAGAAATATCTCGACGACCATATGGAATATTGCAACCAAAAGGATACGGTCAGGATTGAGATACCGAAAGAAGGGTCCACCATAGCCTTCCGCAACCACAAAAAGATGATGAGTGCCCCACTCGTCTTCTATGCGGACTTTGAGTGCTTCACGGAAAAGCTCAGCACCTGGCAGCCGGATCCATCACACTCCTACACGAAGGTTTACCAACTACAGCGACCACCAGGCATAGAACTGCTATCACGTGAAGTACGCTTATGGTGATTACAAGACCCCAGTGGTCTACTGCGGTGAGGATGAGGCCAAGAAATTCGTGCACTGCATCGAGGAGGAAGTGCGGGCAATCGGTAAGCTATGCAAGTAGACCAAGCCCTTGGTGATGAGTAAAGAGGACAAGGAGAGATTCGAAGAAAGCATGCACTGCCACATTTGCGCAGGGTGAATCGGGAGGCTTAAGGTTCGGGACAACGACCATCTTACCGGGAAATATCGCGGCGCAGCACACAACCAGTGCAATCTGGATTTCCAGCTCCCGAAGCACGTCCCCATCTTATTTCATAACTTGAGAGGGTAAAATTCCCACATCTTCGTAAAGGAGCTTGGATACACTGAGGGTTAGATCAACTGCATCCCCAATACGGATGAGAAATATATCAGCTTCTTCAAGCAAGTGGATTATTTGGAGATGAGATTCGTCGAATCATGCAGGTTTATGACGAATAAGCTTGAAAAGCTAGCAAAGAATCTGACCCCGACCAATTCTCGACAGTGAAGGTGAGACTCGACGATCACAACGAGCTGATGATTCGGAAAGGGGTATTTCCCTACGATTATATAGATGGGCCGGCCAAGCTGGAAGACACTCAGCTCCCACCCAAAGAGGTCTTCTTCAGCAAGCTCTACGATGTGCATATCACCGACGAAGACTACGCGCACGCTCAGAGGGTCTGATAGACTGGAGCTTCATTCCGATCCAGATATACAGGGGAGGGGTGGCGATGATCTCTTACCACCATGCTGAGATTCTCAGCTCGACCACGAATATGGCGCCGTGGTAGAATGCGATCTCGAATATCTGCAGGATTCTCACAACGCCCACAACGACTTCCCTCTCGCGCCCAAGGACGTGGAGATCGACAAAGATCGCGCCTCATCTAGGCAAGCCTGAAAAATATACGCTCCACTATCGAAATCTCAAAATGTATTTGGAGATGGGCATGAAGCTTACGAAATGCCGTCGGATCATTAGGTTCAAGCAATCTCCATGGTTCAAGCACTACGTTGATCTGAATACCGCTCTTCGCGCCAAGGCCAAGACCGACTCCGAAGAGGATTTCTTCAAGCTCATGGTCAATTCAGTCTTGGGCAAGACCATGGTTAAAACGACGACTTTTATTTAAAACGACTTTTGTTTGGTCGACTAGTTTCGGCCTTCACGGCCGTCATCAGGAATATCCGGAAGCGCGTAGAAGTCAGGCTGGTCACAACCGAGAAGCAGACCCTGAAGCTCGTGGCCAAGCCCAATATCGATCGTTGAGTGGTCTTCACTGAGAATCTAGCAACCGTCCACACGAAAAAGACCAAGCTGAAATTTGATAAGCCGATCTACCTAGAAACCTGCATCTTGGATACTAGTATTTCGAAGCTTCTCATGTACGATTTCCACTATGGATTCATGAGGAAGATGTACGGTGATCGCGCGAGGCTTCTCTTCACCGACACAAACAGCTTGGCCTATGATATTCAGACCTACGATTTCTACCAGGATATCGCTCCGCACTTTGAGGCCAGATTCGATACGTCCAACTACCCTATCGAGCATCCCTCCCGTATACCCACGGACAAGAATAAAAAAGTCCTCGGGGTATTCAAGGACAAGTGCGGCGGTAAGGTCATGACCAATTTCGTGGGGCTCCGGGCGAAACTATACGCCTTCAAGATGGATGACGGTCAGGCCACCAAGAAGGCCAAGGGAGTAACCAAGAGCGTCATCGAGCGCAGCATCGCCTACGAGGACTACAAGCGATGCCTCGACACACAGCAAGAGATCTATCGTCCGATGAGCATTCTTTGCAGCCATCTCCATCAGATCTACGCCGAGGAGATCAACAAGATCGCGCTCTCCGCCAAAGACGACAAGAGTTACATCCCCCGACGGCATCAGCACCATCGCCCACGGACACTATCGAATCGCCCGCAACTGAGGTACTTGATAGACTCTGACGGATGCGGATGCCCACCCCTCCTTCTTCGCACTTGGTAGGCTCTGACGGTTGCGGATGCCCATCCCACTTTGCAGACTGCCCATACCTAGATGAATGAGCAGTATACGAGTGCACGGCATCCTCCTCCCCTAGTCCCTCTCGAATCTAGAGCTGGAAGAAGCTGCAAAGGCCCTGAAAATCCCTTGATTCAGAGGCGTATTCATGCGCATTGCCCTACCACCCCACACTCCATCGAATGTGGCATCCCGAATCACGACGACCGCGACGGCCCCGGCACGCACTGGACGTGCTGGCATAAGTGTGGAGGACTTAAAGTCTACTTCAGTCTTTACGACCTACCCCCACCAAACGAGATCGTCTACTAAGGCCGGAGATTCGATAAATACAGATGATCTTCAGCGTCGCGGGGACGTGGTCTGTGGGCACTTTTGCTTGCACGTTTTGAAGCTTCTTTTGGAAGGTCGGACGCGCGAGGAGGTGATCTTCGACCTATAGATAAATGAAAAAGTTTGGATCTCACTCAAGGAAACGCATGTCCGTCTGGGTGATGCTTCAGGATCTTGATATTAAAGATCATCGCATCACCAGTCTTGGATTGCCGCAGGATAGCTCGGACGCCGTGATGAAGAAATGGGTCAATCAACAGATGAAAGACAGTATGAAAGACATTGACGAGCTAGATTCAGATGTTAAGCAGATGCTGATGACCATCAAGCGGATGCAAAGGGACTACGACGCATCCCTCAAAGACCAAACCAAAAAGCTGATGACCGTAGAAGATGGCAAAGTTGATAGGTCAGAGTGCGTCTCGACCAATGGCGGATTAATGACTACGAACCTAGACATGCAAAAGTATCGCGTGCTTAATCTCCCACTCCCCCAGAAGGATAACGAGCCCATCACCAAAAGCCGTCTACGAACGCCTGCAGGCGGATCTAGACGCATAAAGGCTCTTCGGCGAGCTGAAGCATGCGTAAATCAAGACTTTCTGGTCTCCATTGATTGAGAACGGAAAGCCTGCTGGGATCATTGCCAGCCGGACTCTTTGACCCATGAATTGACCCCACCCTTGGTTCGTCGCCGCAGGATATATTCGATGCGAAAGACGTCCTGATCATTGCGCTGCAGCTCTTGCTCGTAGAAGGATCCCTTGATCTCTTCGTCGTTGTAGAAGTCCTTTAGGCGATAGGTTGGAGGCTGCGTCGCTAGGACCTGAAAGATGGTGAAGACTTCCTCCGTCCAGCGAGGAGTATATCCCTTCTCGAAAGTGCCCTTCTTGATGATCCAGACTTTATTGCGGAAGTCGAATCGATGAGGCTTCATGGGTGGGAGATCTCCGCAAAGATTCCAGAAGACCTTGGCCTCGTGCTCTTTTTGGCTGGCGACGATGGGAGTCATTTTGATGGATCGATGCTTGGTGGTATTATACTGGCGGACGAGATCGTCCAAGACGGGAAGGTAGGTGCACGCAGAATTGGCCGAGAAGTACTTGAACATCTTTTCCTTCATGGTATGATTTCAGCGCTCCACCACGCCCAATTTCTCCTCATTCTCCGTAGAGTAGAGCTCGATATCATGTTTCCGAAGCAGACCCTTCATCTCACGAGAATAAAATTCCGCGCCCTTATCAGTCCATAGCTTCGCGGGCTTGCGATCCTTGAAGACGGCCCGGAAGGCATCTAGCACGGTAGCACCTTTCTTATCTTTGAGCGGCACCAACCAGCTGTACTTGGAGAAGACGTCGATGATGCTCAAGAGGTATTTGAAGCCTCGATTATCGAGGAGAGGAGAAGGACCTCATATCTACGAGATCGGCTGCCCAGGTCTCGTCCACCCCACCTACCACCACCCGACGCTTCTGGAATTTGCGTCGGACTGGCTTATGCAGCTCTTTGGCTGGCTTATCCGACCATCTTACTTTTTTTCCTCACGCCCAGCCTAAATCGTGCCTTGGTGCCGATGATGGGTCTGACGGTGCCACGCTCGAAGCTTTCGCGCGCAGTGGAATTAGGAATGGCATCGAGGGAGACTAGCATCGTCTTATCACAGATCGAATTGCGTGCAACCGTATCCTTATGCTTGGCATAGCATAGATCGTGGTGGTAAGCGGCCTGATCCACTCGATTGATAGCCATCGACCAAGGTTTGGGGTACCATCTGCATTCAGGCGCTTTTAGAGGTTCGTCCCACGGCTCGTGAAATTATGCCCCGGAAAGTGCATTTCCACAGGCATGCGATTGAGCATCTTATTCCAGAGCCCAGCGCCTGATGCAGCGATAAATTGGGACTTCTTGGAGCCACAAACGGCGCAGGTCCCAGTCTTCCGCGGCTGCCAATTTCTCGTCATTACCTCGCTTAAGCCTTTCATCGCCGTCATCCTTTTGCATCTCAAGCAGTACATAACCATTTTATAGATAAATAGACGTTGAAGACCTTACGTACGATGAGCCTACGATGAGTAGCCATAATCACTTTCTCCTCCCGCAGCGATCCAACCGAGGTCTCATCATCGGAAAATCGGACTGCGGCAAGACGACACTGCTGAATAACCTCCGTCTGCGCGACGGTTGGCTCGACTACGATCGACTCTACGTCTTCGGAAAATCGCTCCACCAGCCCATATATCATCTGCTGCGGCGGGCGCTGGAGAAAGGATTTTCGAAAGACGATATCCGAGAGCTTCTTTCCATCAAGGATCGCCATCCACGCTTCTTGATCGACGTGGTGGACGTCATGAAGCCACCGCCCAAACCAAGTGGTATCGAGCCCTTCTTCATCGAGCAGGTAAGCGACGTGCCCGACCCCGCGACCTCAACCCCTCTCGCAAGAATCTCATGGTCTCCGACGACTTGATGCTCAGCAAGCAGAGCAAGTGCGAAGACTACTACGTGCGCGGGCGCCATAATAAAGTGGATTGCTTCTACCTCTGCCAAAAATTACTTCAAGCTCCCGCGGTAATCAACCCGGGAGAATGCCAACTTCATCTTACTCTTCGAGCAGGATGCCAAGAATCGCGAGCATATCCGCCATGACCTTTGCAGCGATATCACCCAGGCTCAGTTCTATACCCTATGCAATCGCTCTTGGGGTTAAGCCTCACGGATTCATGACCATTGATCTCACAAGACCCAAGACGTCTGGAAAGTATCGATGCAATCTTGATGAGTTCTATCGAGTGTAAGATAAAGAATGAATCATTTGCAGGAATTTTCCTGGAAAATCAACGGGACTTGGATCGGGAATTCGAGACCCCTGAATGCGAGCACCAAAAGGAGCGAGTGCTTATTTACAGCATGGACCAAGGATATAGATACAGAAGATGCTCGCTGCATCGATGAGCAAAATTTCGAGTGAAGGTTCTATAATTCCCATTCACACCGGAAACCTCGGCCGCCGCCCGGACCCCAGTGCTGCATCAAGAAGGTTCGCGGTCATCAATGCTAGTAACCTTCCATATCGCTAAGTGATAAATGCAAGAGGCATTCGAGGCTGTTTCCTACAGCATGTTGCCGATGTGGAGCTCTGATCGCTCTCGGTAAGGCTTTGTACCGTATCCACGAAGAGATTATAGCCATACCAAAATTCACCACCCTCTGGTCGGGCATAAAATTCCGGATGGTAGGGGAGTATGATAATAAAACCACAGAGAGGATGGAATTTTTCTGCTCCCCCAAATGCACCAACGCTTAGGGGCGTTCGATTCAACGCTTAGGAGGGTTCGTTCCAACGCTTAGGGCGTTCGTTCCAACGCTTAGGGGCGTTCGAGATGCTATAAATAAAATGACGTTCATTAAGATCGCCGATCTTAAGCAGTGTGAGGCGCTTGCCAGGGACCTGCAGGAGACCAAGCGTAGTATCCAGGCTAACGATATGCAGCGTCGTCTGGATAAGATCGGACTCAGTCTTGACCTTTCCAAGATATTCAAGGCCGTAGTCGAGACGCAAAAGGAAACCGCTTCCCAGATCACCAAAAAGATCGATAATCTCAACCTACGCGCCCCGTACCTACCCTTCCTCCTGCCGCCGAGGACGACGACGACCAACTACCCATCGTGCAAGCACTGACTACCAACCTCTTTCCGCGAGCAAACCATTATCTCCAGCTCAGTTTGACTCCCAAAGCAGATCATACCTTTGGATTGCGAGTGGAACACGGCGCCATCATGATCGGGAGTCCCCCCGTCACTTTCGACGGTGACGATATCATCGTCGACGGCGAGCGCTATAGGGGTACCTTTGTGGCCTATGGGAACTCATGGTCATAAAGCATCCCGAAAATTTCGAGGTGGACGATCTAAATACCTATGGCGATATCCTACGAGCATCGAGTGCTATGTACCAAGGCAATTCTGCACTCTCGCAGACCCCCAAGGCTAGCAAAAGCAAGGGAGATCGTCTCGTACCTCTATAAGCAAGATAAGTATGGGAGTGGGGTCCGGACCGTCTTTCTTCCCAAATGCTACGACCAGTTGCTGGATCGTCTCGATCTTTGCGCCGCCGCCTACCAGACTGGGAATAATGGGATGCGCAACGAAATCGTGGCCATCTCGACGCCATGAGAAAATCCAACCATATCAGCAGGGTGGAGTACAAGAAGTTGCATCGAGAGCTTTTCTGAATAAATTTACGATACCTTTAGTAGTGAATCACGGTTATCGTCGGAGATATGCTGTCGGTGGACGAGGACTCTTCGATACCATCGCCAGTCTGGCCGGACGCGTATTGACCTCTTCCGTCGCGAAGACGTTGGGAAGCAAGGCCGTTAGCGCCGCTTCCAATGCAGCCATCAAGGGTTTGGAGAAAGGAGCGACGACGGCCGTAGACTACGTCGTTCATCGAGTGACCCACAAAAAAGCACCACCCGCCGCCAAGACCAAGAGGACCCCTCAGGAACAGGTCCGCCTTAATAATCTCATCTCGGGTGTCGGCATCACAACCATCCACGACTTCGTCCAGCGCTATAAATAAATATATGATGGCTGATATGCTTACTATCACCAAAGGATTGACTTTCGACGAAAGCATCCAGGAGTACGAATTCATCGAATACCATCCCATCACCGGGACGCAGCTTAATTGATTCGGCACCGAGATCCGCCTTTGCATCGAGTCGCAGGATCTTTTCCTACATCCATCCTGCTGGAAAGAAGGCTTCAGAAGAATAATGGGACGGCCTTTCCCTCATTAATAATGAAATGTTCTACCTCTTCAAATCCATCAGCTACAAGCTTTCCGGACAGACAATCGAGCACTAGTACTTGAACGATCCGGGGGTCGCCACCACCATGCTGGGCCTTCTCAAGTATCTCGACGATGTCTCCAAGTCCCAAGACCTCAACCATCTATGGGTCAAGGATACCGAAGTAGCCCCGAAAGACCCCGATGGCCAGAAGATGAGCATCGTCTTCTTAGGAGAATTAGATAAATGGACGCTTCACTTTTACGGAAAATCGCCATTAATGCCGAACCCAAGCATGGGTTCGATTCATAGTCTCTGAGGACGATAGCCAGATCTTGACCCGCTTCAACCCAGCCCTCCAACAGCGTGAAGAAAAATCTAACGAGATGGCCCTCGCGAATATTGAGACGTACTACTCCATTCCCAATATCCATGCCGGAAATAATTAATTCCACTATTCCCCGGACGATGGTGCCCACTGGTTTCCCATCGCCCTGAGCACCGGCTCCTACGGCATCGACGATATCAACGATAAGATCCAGCGGCAAATGCGGCTCAGCAAACACAAGGCTAAGATCCTTCTCAATGCCAACCGCGCGACTCTGAGAGCAACGCTCATCCTCGCCAGAAGCTACCAAGTGGATTTCGATTTGCCCAATAGCCTGAATACGGTGCTTGGATTCAATCGCCGTGCGTATATCTACGACCGGAGCACGAACGGATACATGGAGGGTCAGCATCAATAGCATCCTCGTGAAAAGTGATAACATTCACGGCAGTTACCTCAACGGAACCCAGCAGTCCAACATCTATAGTTTCTTTCCCGGGGTCGATCCGGGCATGAAGATCATCAAGACCCTAAGATTCTGATCGGATTACGAAATTTTGCGTTCTTACCCCTAGCAATCTGGTATTTTTATTTTACTTCCTTACCACATCGTATGAGAGGTAGTGCTGGTTAGATTTCTTGCTCAGTTTGAATCCGGTGCTCCGAAAGAATGCTCCTTGCAAGGGGCCCTTTTCTTTCGTTGAGCGCGGGCAGACCCATACCTTGGTGGTCTCCCCTTCTCTATTTTTCAGAGTGAGAATTTTGCTCCTGTCAAATTTTCCTTACACTTCTTCCACCTCCAAGATTTTATAGTTCACTCCTGTGGGCAAGTCATTCCATGTCAGGGCTTCCTGATTCTGGTCCTTCACCTTCTCCTGAAAGACGTCTTCGCTGATGAAGTCGTCAACGAATCCATATTTCTCGTATTTTCCCTTTGCTCTATAGAATGCCGTCCGTTTGCATTTTGCCGTCAGCGTGGGTACTCCTATGCGGGATTTCTCCTTGAAAAGTGGGGGGTGTGATGTAGAATCGGCCTTTTCATACTACTTGGAAAATATTCATGGCAAATGTAATCATATGTAATTTGACTGATTCATTTACCTTTTTATTGACTTTGAGAGATTCCTTCACCAGTGGATTTATATTATTAGTAATCGAGTGGAATGCATTAAGTCTACTTCTTAATAAAAGAAGATAAATAGGATCGATTACAATCGACCTCTTTTAGTATGAACAGCCATTGAAACTGATTGCAAATGATTGCGATCGATTCAGTATGATACCGACCACTGCGTAAACAGGGTCCTGTGTGAACAAGGTCTTAAATGTACATCTGAAACATCAAAGGTTAACTACTGGTATCACAGAGTTTATAGCATTTGCCAAGTTTCTTTCCGAATTATAAACAAAATGAAAATAATGAAATTTCAGTTGAAGCAGAACAATTGACTAGTGTGTCGTTTTTAAAAGATTTTCATCCATTATCTGTTTCCAAGGGAATTCTAATTTACTAAAAATTTTGAGCATGGACATCGAACCTGATATTACAAATCAATTAGTTGTGTATTTATTGCAGAAGATTTAATGTATACCGGACTTTCAGAGTAAAGGACCGTCATAACGTTTATCGGTAATTTGTATGCATTTCAGTAATAGGGTGCGAGGTTTTTAGGCACCCCAAAAACACAGGGAGCCAGGGGCAAGCCAAAATAAGCCCAAACCCCGTCCCTTTACGACATCACTGTATCCAATGACTCACTTGAATCAGACCAGCTTAGCTTAGCATAGAGAAAGCGTCTATTCGGTCAGCTGATCTGAGTCATACGTTTAGTATGAATCATGGTACATGAGTCATGGGTTAAGTGTCTTTACCTTTTAATGTTACATAAAAAGACGCTTACCCATGACTCATGTACCATGATTTACATAAACAGGTAAAGACGCTTAATCTATGACTCATGTACCATGATTCATACTAAACGTATGACTCAGATCAGCGGTCCGTTACTCTGAAAGTCCAGTATACGACAGTGACTCGCCAAAGATATTGCAAGTTATGAAAACTATACATAAGACCTTCAGCTGACCGAATAGACGCTTTCTCTATGACTCACATAACTGGTTGTCTTGTTGCGGTATGGCCAACCATATGATTAGACGCCCGTAGACGCGTTCCCTATGACTCAGATCTATGACTCATAGAACTGGATGCCTTGTTTCGGTATGGCCGTCAAGATGATTAGACGCCCGTACACGAAGTCATCGGAATTGAAAATGAGGTTACCAAAAAATACAGGGGATCCAGGGATATGAGACCATATATGGGAAACAAGCCCAAGTATGGAAAGCATAATTTTGTAAACTTGATTGACCATATTTGGAAATGGTTGGGGTATCACGTGATCATATATGGAAGAAAAGTCCAAATATGATAAACGCTTTCTTTTCGCTCGATTACACAAAATGCTCATATTTGGAAAGGGTTGGTGTATATCACGTGTAATACCATATATGGAAGACATATCTAAATACGGTAAACGCTTTTCCAGAAGTACCTTCACAACCACCATCACCACCACCACCACAGAAGATGGCGGGACCAACACCACCACCACCACTACCACCACAGAAGATGTTAGGCCCACAACCACCACCACCACAGAGGATTGAAAGCCCACCACAACAGAAGATTGAAGGCCCACCACAACAGAAGATGGAAAGCCCTTCGTACCCAACTAACATCTCCACAGAAGATGGAAGGCCCACTACCACCACCACAGAAGATAGAAAGCCCACAACGACCACCACAGAAGATGGAAAGCCAGCCCTCCACCATGGCAGAAGATGGAAGTTATGGCACCTGCTCAACATGATCGTCTCCGGTCCCACCTCCTGTGACAAGACGTATTTCTCAACGGAAATGTTCTGGAGAGCCCGGGCGATGTGTAGTCCGGTCCCGGAGAGGACTGTCTGGCTGTACAAGCGTTGGCAATCCCCATACGGCGTGATCGAATTAGTGGTGGCTCCCAAAGTGGAATTCGTTGGCGGCATTCCGTCCAATTAGGACACAGATCACTCCTTTGACGCAAGGGCCAGAAACGTTCTCGTGTTGGATGATCTGATGTCGACCTCGGCTAGAGATCCCCGCATCAACGACCTCTTCACGGATGGATCGCATCATCTGAACCTGTCAGTGGTTACCGTAAATCAGAACCTGTATTTTGGCAAGGATCCGACCCACAGAAGAAACTGTCACTTCCTCGTTCTCTTCGACAATCCCGTCGAGCACGAACCCTTCGCAACGCTTGGAAGACGGATGTACCCGGACAATAGACATCACGTGGTTCAGAGGTTCGAAGAGGCCACGAAGAGACCTTACGGATACCTTGTGCTGGACCTGAAGAACGGAACTCAAGAACACTCAAGATTACGCAATGACATCTTGGTTGGAGACGAGGACGACGGAAGTGAGGCCACGGAGGAAGAACACGACTCTATGGAAGAAGACGAAAGTGAAACAGACCTGCTGGCCTGTTTCAGATGCGGATTGGTATTCGCACACGAGTGGGGACTCGAGAACCATCGACAGAGGGGCGAAGAAAAGGCCGAAGGCACCTACAAATACTAACTGGAATGATTTCTCCAAGGTCTGCCGGCGACGGTGTCTTGCGTGGGCGAATTTCCGGTCCACATCTCTGACAGACCGTGCAGTTTCGTCTTCAACACCGACACACATTATTTGTTTCCCCGTTTTTGCCTTGTCCATGGATATTTTGTAATCATCACTTCACTTGTTCCTTCGATATTCTACTGCCGTTGTTTTATCACCGAACTGGCTGTGATATAAAAGATAACGGGTCACTGTGAAGACGTCACGTTGCTATACTGATCGTGTTCATACGCGTTATATGCTTGTTATTCACTGATTTTTGGCGGAGTTATTGGCCTTTGAAATTAGAAAATTTGGTAAAACTAGAGGTACTGTGGCCTGGAGGGCCACAAAATGATACCCCCCATTCCCCATTGGAGTAGAAGATACCTGATATAATTTGTAACAAAAAAAATTATAATTGCACAATTCCACTGTGTACTGAAAAATCTGAAATTTGCTCAAAAGATCTCGAAAATTAACTAAGTTGTTAAAAAGGAAGTAGATGTTCAGCAATCTTGAAATCTCTACTAGCGGTATAGGACATCCTTCTAAACTTGCATACAAAATTTCAAGTTGCAGTGATGAGCAGTTACTGAGAAAACTTACGAAAAGTTTCAACGATTGACAAAAGATCTCGAAAATTAACTAAGTCGGTAAACAGGAAGTAGAT
>MJUU01031621.1:6733-33006 GCA_002080025.1 Modiolus philippinarum | reverse complement strand
ATAAATAAGGTGAACAACATATCCTGAAAGTATGTTTGGAATTTGACTCGTAGTTTTAAAAGAGTTCCAGATTAACAAATGAGCTATGGCTCGGTGAACCTCTAAAATATGAAAAATTACAAGTTTCGGTACATACTAAAGTATTTACATGGGAACATCTACATCAGATGAACTACATATCATGACTTGGTTGCAAAAAGAGAGTTGGTGGAACAATGGGCTATTTTTGGTTCTACGACCCTCTTGAATCTAAATCAAAATTCAGTGCATAACTAAATTTGAAAAACGTAACCTATAGTTTGGTTTGAATTGGGTTGCAATCAAACACGACACAGTATTCGTTATGTCAGGCTGTCAGCTGTTTATAGACAACACGAAATGTATTGTTCTCGGGTAATAGCAAAATTTGGAACTCTTGGATATCAAGAGCAAGTGGGTTTGGTGCCCATATAGCTAGGTTTTAACAAAGGTGACCCTCGCCCGTGTAAATGTCTTCTAGCTTGGTTAGGAACTACATTGACCCCTGCTTGGTGGATACGCATTGGCGGATCCAAATTGGGGTTGCGGGAGTTGGAACCCTCCTGTATTTGGACAATCATGTATTTTTAAGTGAAAATCCCGATGTTTTACTAAGAAATACCCCAAAAATTTTCGCTCCGCTCCGGGAATTTTTGTTACCCTTTTAAAGCGGACCCCCTCCCCTTTTAGAATTTCCTGGATCTACGCCTAGCTTGTTTCATTTGTAACTAATGACCTTGACATTTGGAGAATGATGCACAGCTTCAACGGGGTTCTTTTACGTGGTATTTTTTTTAAAGCTAATTGTTACCTTGAACTAAGGTAAGAGCACTTACATCAATTTGATTCTGCTTCATATATTGATTAAGCTTGTAAATACCAAACTGGTATAAGGCCGGGATCTGAATGTTCTGTAAGTATGTACCTTGACCACTGAAGAATTTTTTGTTGTTTTTTTTTAATTCATGATGTGGACTATCGCCATGAAGTGACAGAGTGAAGACACAAAGGTATCGACTATTTGATTCCCGGGATGGGCTTCAATTGTCCTTTTTTGTAAATGAATATTCTAGCCTGCAATAGTAAAAATAAATATTAGGACAGCATCATGTGTGGACGCTGGTTGTTGAAGCTACTTTCTCCATCTCTTCTTCTTGCATATTATTGCTTAATACTTCGTCGCTTCCGGGTATTGCACTCCTAAGGTCTATATCGGAGTTGAAGTCAAATTTAATCTTTTGTTCTCGCAGCACTTGTCTAGATGCATTTCAAATTCCACCACTGATTTTGCCATGACTACCGAGTCCGGTAAAGATCGTTAAACTGTTCCGAATTTCTACATTTATTTGTAAAATAATATTTTCTTATGTTCAGTCTGCAGTATCTTTTATTTAACTTTTTGGAATTTCCCCTTGTTCTGGATTCAGTATCTAGTTGTAACCTCAGAGTCATAAATACCAGTGATACTTTTGAAGGCTTCGATCATGTCTCCCCTTAGGCGTCTATATTTAAGTGTTGGCATTTTAAGCTTTTTTAACCCGTCCTAATAGTCTACATCTTTGAGTGTGGGTATCAGTCTTGTGGCCACAACCACCTGAAAAAGTTTTTAAAAACTAACCTCTAGAAGATGGAAAATTACTTTGAAAAGAAATTTTTAGTCGTAAGATTTTCGGAGTGCAATACCCGGAAGTATGGCATAGTGGAGAGAACCTGGATGAAGTTAAACAGAGAATGACCATGGATGTCACGCAAGTTATGAATTGGACATGCAAATGGAGAATCAATGTGAACATTGACAAGTGTGAAACGTGTATTTTCTCCAAGGTAAAGATCAGTGAAGAAGAAAAAGAATTAAAAGCAGGTCTGCACACATTTCAATACAGTAAGACACCAAAACTACTGGGATTCATCTTAGATGAACAGCTTAAATTTGATGACCATATTCAGCAAACAGAAAGAAAAGCAAACAACGCCATACATGTATTAAGAGAAATAAAAGGACTCAAAGCAATCTCGAGACAGAAACTAATTAAAGTGTATAACAGCTTAGTCAGGTCAATATTAGAATACGCCTGCCCTGTATGGCAATGTACATCAGTAGATAACTTTCGGAAATTAGACAGAATACAACGGAAAGGACTGTCAATATGCCTAGGCCTTCCAGGAACAGCAAGCAGAGAAGCAATGGAAGTAGAGGCTAATGTGATACCTATAGATCTCAGAATAGAACAAATGGCAGTCCGAGAAATAGCAAAAATACAGTCTAAAGACATCACTGAACCTATTAAACAGCAATTAGATCAATTCAGAAACAACGACACTTTAGAACAGTTTGAATCTCCTTTTGGCAAGGCCTTAACACAATCAGCAGACATGTATAGGGAAACGGGGGTGGATATAACACTGATAGAACCAGAATATACCTTCTCTCCAGGAAGTAACTGTTTGACCCAAAGCAAGCCTTCATATTGGAGTCGACTTGGCAGTTCCAAGAGTCGAACACAAGAACAAACAGCCCAATGTATGGAGGTCATTGGTGAACTTCTAGAGAGTACAGGTACGGATACTATTATATCCTTTACAGATGGTTCCTGTAAAGGTAACCCTGGCCCATGTGGAGCAGGAGCAGTTATCTACCCTCACAATGAAGATTTGATACCACTGAAAAGGCCAGTAGCAAACAGAGGATCCATCCTGCTTGGAGAGCTGGCAGCTATTCTGACAGTGATCGAATACTGCATTACCAACATGACAAGTCAGTATAAAAGCTTGAAGATACTGTCAGATAGCCAAACAGCAGTTGGTATAATCGCCCTACAGTGGAAATCGACAAACTACATAGATTTGATAAGAGATATAAAAGAGGGCATAGCATCCTTGCTGAGAATTGGCATAGAGAAGTATCTTGGGTCCCAGGCCATGCTAATATAGCCGGGAAACGAGATAGCCGATAAACTAGCCAAGGAAGCAGCGGAGGAAGCTAGGACGCTGAATAGTGAATATAACACCATCACTAAGGCTGATGTTCAGAATGCAGTGAAACAGTCAACAACAACGAAATGGCAAAACAGATGGCACATTACAGACTCAGGAAGACATCTATATGAGCTGGTACCTGTAGTGAACACCACTTGCTGCCTTGACCACCCAAATCAAACAACCGGCAGAATAATAACAGAGCTTAGAACAGGTTATAGCCATTTAAATAAATACAGACACCAGATAGGTGTGGCCCTCTCGCCATTATGTGAATGTGGAGAAGTGGAAACATCAGAACACTACCTACTTCACTGTAGAAGATACCAAGCAGAAAGGATCGAGCTGCTCAACAACATCAGAGAACTAACATCAGGCTCAAAACCATCACTATCCCTTCTGCTCACAAAGGAAAACAAGCACCACGCAACAATACGATCATTTGTAGCAGACTACATAGACAGCACTGGACGCTTTCAGGAGATATGCAGTCCAGACAAAGAACCCCGATCCTGAACCTACACCACACCAAACTCAGCATACAGAGAAATTACAGAGAAGTCAGCATGCGACTTTTAACAACAGCACCAAGAGACAAGTTGTGTCGTCTACGACCGTAGGATCAGGATCAGGGATAAGCAAAATATGACAAGCCCGCCTCATTTGCAGTAGAGGATTATTTTTTTGCTTGGATATCAAAATAACGAAGTTGCTGTTAATTTATTTCTGCATATGCGCATTTCGACAACTTATGTCTCATCAGTGCAGATAAAACCAAAACACTTGGAAGTCCATTAACCAAAACGTGTAAAATCTGACGGAGAACAAATAATGACAAAATGCGTTTTTAGCTCGTTTTTTTTGTCTGTTTTTAGTTTGTTTATTTTTTTTGGGGGGGGGGATATCGTTTACAAGTTATTTGGCAATAGAATGATATTTTTGTACAATGCAACTAGTTTTATTGCATACAACTAAAATGAAAGCTGTAACTGAACAGCATGAAGGAACATATGCCTAGTATGCATGAATCTTTTTCCCGCTTTTAAACATTTGTGATGAATATTCATTTATATAAGAAATCCGCCCACCAATATCATTTGCCAATGAAAATGTAGTCCCGCGAGATTATCTGGTTTACTATTTTGATCCGAATGGCTTTATTCTGGTTTCTGATCAAT
The DNA here is from genome assembly GCA_002080025.1 of Modiolus philippinarum. Classification (NCBI taxonomy): domain Eukaryota; kingdom Metazoa; phylum Mollusca; class Bivalvia; order Mytilida; family Modiolidae; genus Modiolus; species Modiolus philippinarum. Next base: position 28,834 of record MJUU01031621.1, on the reverse strand, counting down.
TGATGAAAATATTCTTTTCATCGTTCATTTGACGTTGCAACTAGAGGAATACCGAAAGTAAAATCTTACGATGTTCATATACATTGTTTCATTCCCCTAGACTTAGATACCCCCTGGGTCGAGCAATTTACAACATGGATCGACATAAAACAAACGATAAACGCAAACAGAAAGCAGCAAAATTTAAGAAATTTATTGGAAACAAACGAGAGGGTAAATAAATGTATACTCGCGTCTCACTTCTCCATGGGTTCCACTTCTTCGTTGTATTCACGTTCATTTCAACCAAATTTTTAAATGTAGCTACGTACCACCAGAGACATATAATTACAGAGATTGGCAACTCTACTATCACCCAATATTAATCACAACAAACATGGTACGGCCACATCAGAACTTCTTAAACTGCTTTTAATGTAGTCGACATATTTCTAAACCGAACAGAGAATTGTTTTCCTTCATTATTTTATCAGGTTGGGGGAAAAACCCAATTGGGGTATATACCCCAATTGAGGTATAATATCCCAATTGGGGTATTATATATTACACAGTCTGTAAGTGACCTAAAATGGTATATACACGGTCAGTAAATTTCATATTGGGCAAGAGCGTAGCTCGAGCCCAATATTCAATTTACTGACCGTGTATATACCATATTAGGTCACTTACATACTATGTAATGTTTATATCCTGTCGAGAGTCCAGTAAATTGTCAAAAAACCTATTTAAAAACGTACAGTGACGCCGGGTAATGGCGGTCACTGACGGTATATTAATCAGTCACTCGATATGGAATATACACGGTCGGCATGTGATGTCGTTTGACCAATCGACGTCTCAGGAATTTACTAGAGGCAGGATATATGGTTATACCCCAATTGGCGTATCTGGTCAGTTTTATATAGATTATTTTTTCTCAATTCAATGGCGCGTAAGGAAAAATTATACATGAGAAACTTCGTGATTGCTGTCATCAAATGACATATCGCCATCTACTTGATGATGCTGCATTTCACCAGCTGGGGAATTTTAAGGACGTAAAATCATATATTTGATTCTGTCATAAACAAAGATCATCAAAATTGTAACTGGGTATAATATTAAGGCAAGAGAAACGGGGAGTGTGTGAAAATATAATTTAGTTGAACTGAAGTTTAGTTTGTAAAAATAAGCAAAGATATTGAAGTTTCAAATACTATTGTTACTGACTACTTTCAGAGTATTTTTAAGACATGGACAAAGAGAGAAAACTCTGAAAGAAATCAAATGACATGTTTATTTTAATATTTCTCCCTTCTCAATTTCTTTGATAATCAAAAATATTTACCTAAATCTATCACAGTTTGCTTTATTCGAATGTACAAAGAATTTTCTTTTAGATAAGCAGCATAGAACGATAGTTAGCTCCTCGAATCTTATGTTATCTCTAAATCAGAGTCACTGGATTGTAAAATTATAAATTGACTTGCAGAAAATTTGCATTATTCTTTTGACAATAGAAGTATATCACCCGAAAGCTCTTACCCTATAGATTTACAATTATTATGTATGATGATGCGCCATTCAACCCCAAAAATATAATTAACAAATAACTGGTAATATACCCCAATTGGGGTATAACCATATACCCCAATTGGGATATTATACCTCAATTGTGGTATATACCCCAATTGGGGTTTTCCCCCAACCTGTTTATGGTATAGTTTAGAAAATTTGATTTAAAAATATTCTTCAACAAAAAAGATATAGGAAGGTTCGCCGTGACGTCACAGACTTGAAAAGGTAAATTTGGTTGGCAAGAAATCATGTTAATTAATAAGGGTCATAAAAATGTCATTTTCAATTCACTTGTATGCAATTGTTAATTGAGGTATCTTGATAATTCTTTTTGATCGAAATTCTTGAATGTTTACACTTTTACAGGGTATTATTTTTTGAAATAAATTTATTTTCAATATCTATATAATTAGCGTTTTTCTAAAGTATATAAAATTCAGCAAATTTTACACTTTTTAAAACTGCATAAATTTTTTCTGCACAAATTTTTAAAAAGGTAAATCGGCAGATAAAAGATGAAAATCTTTAAGTTTACTACGCATTTTACAGATCCAAAATCAGAAGAATAATGGAAAAATGACAAAAGATAAAAAATTCTTTTGCATTGTTATAAAGTGGTATTACTACGTACGACTTTGCCAACCAAAAATGCTAATTTGCATATGTAAATTAGATTTTATGACATCACTAATGAGGTTCGCGAATCTTCCTATTGGCAAATAAAGCAGAAACTTTGTGTGGAAATCTGACGACGAACATCATGATGTGCCTTGTTTACTTTTGAAACTCCTCTTTTATTTCCATGATTACAACTTTCTACTTATGAAAACTGGAAAGTATTTTACTTTGTTGGTGGAGTTTAGATAGTTTTATTATGATATTTTCATATATTATCGAGATATTAGTGATTTATGTTTGTGAAGTGGAAGTTTTATCGAAGCCTCGATGGCGGCATGATTTCACGGGAATTCGTCAAGTTGCCAATCTCTTTAGTTATATGTCTCTGGTACCACGAAGATATGAGATACCAGTTTACATTGGATCACAAAAAAAAAATCAATTTTAGAATTTAAAATTTGAAAGAATAATTATTTTATTCAATTTAATTATCAGACAGATGGCATCTCATCATGCTCATTGTATAGATATTTTCAGAAATTGGTGATTACTGAGTTATCGAACTTGATCGCCAGGTGTTGCATAGTTGTCAGCCATGAAAAGGGTACAAACCTTGTTGTTAACAGTGGCAATGTTTGGTCATTTGTCATTATCAGATTTACAATAAACAGACTTGTAACATCTTTTTTTTTTTCATACAAGTGAGGTTCCTCACTGTGTTGAAGACCGTACGGTGACCCCTAGATGCTTTGTTTTGAGTCGTTTTAACCTGGATATGGGATGTTGTCTCCTTGACATTTGCCCCATTTCCTTTCTTTTTTCTAAGTATCCATTCTGACAGAGAATATATTTATACCCATTTTCCAATTTTACATGAATAATTTTTTCCTCACAACCACTCCAGCGAGATCCATCAGTTGCATGGGCCATTCATATGCCATTGGGCAATTGATGGATCTCACTGGAGTGGTTGGAGGAAAAAATCCAAAGTTCCATATTATTTCATTTCATAGAGTATAGTAGAATAGACATTTAATATGGAACTTTGGATTTTTTCCTTCCGACCACTCCAGGTAGATCCATTAATTGCGGGGCCCATTGGGTAGGAGCCGGAAATTTACCAATCAATCAATCAGTCTTGTACACCCTTCTGAGGGTTTATATTTTGGCAGCAGTTTTCTATTCTTTAGATTCAAGTTGCACTGATGACGAGATGTAAATTCAACGAAATGAGGCCTTATCTGCAACATTCAAATTGAAATGCAGTTTTGCGTGTCACTCAAATTGTAATGGTCAAATTCCTCAGTGGAAAGATGATCTCGATAATATTATATCCTTAAACTCTAACTCAGTTGGTCTTTGACTTTAGACGCATATATATATATAAGTCCTCCCTTACAACATTACGTGAGAAGGGAAAAACGAATTTTGTCAGTATCTGTACATCAATTTAATTAACAATACTCTTACAAAATGGTGTTAAAGGCCCATTGAGCAAAACTTCAGCCATGTCAGGTCATACTGACAAAATTCTTTTTTCCCTTCTCATTTTACATCTGTAAACAACAGCATCCAACATGTAGCTCTCGGTACTTTGTATAAACATTTGTAGTTAAGTCTTTGTAAATAGGTTTTGTTTGTTATGTTGTTAATAAATAGGTCGCCGAGGAAGAAGAATGTTTTATTGTTTATTGTCCATAAGAATCAAGGGGCATAATACAGAAATACATATAATTTACAAAGTAAAATGGAATACATATTCATGTGTATAAATCAACAAATAAGTATGAGTATACTCATATGCAACCATGGCGAGGCTTGGTATAGTAAGCAACAAAATGAGGGCCATTATTGAGATGTGATTTATGGATAAATCTTTCCTTGGTTGGAACTTGTATGTTATGTTAGATTGACAAGCAAATTTAATCATCTCAAACTTCCTTTACTTGAATAAGAGATACAGTAGAACTTTGATGGCTCGAACCACAATAACTTGAACACTATGGATGCCTCGAACTCTTTTTGTGGTCCTTTTGTTCTACTTTAAACATATATTGACCTCAATATTTGGAACATCCTGTTGGCTTGAACTGTTTTAAACTGTCCCTTTGGTGTTCCAGCCATCGAAGTTCGACTTTATGTAATTTAAATACCGCATATAGCTGTTTCGACAACTAATTGTCACCTCATTATCAGTTATACTGAAAAATGAAATTATATTGTACATGTATAACAACACCTTATCTGATTAAGATATCATATATATTGTAATTACATTTAAAATGTTATACTATTCACTAACAGCCCTTTTTAAAAACTCATTTGTTCCCATTTGGTTTCATCATTTAGATATACAATAAAATAGTTTTGGTTATCAAACCAACATCTGATCTATGGCAATGCACAGTTTTACACATCTCCACCTGAACACAGTTCAAAGCAATGTTCATATCTGGATTACATACTAATGTTACTACCATGACTACAATTACAACATTGTGTCCTGGAAAAATTTTTAGTTATGTCTTGTTAGTAAGCACATGTGGTCGGACTGTATACGAGTGATGATAATTAGAAGCAAAGGGTTTCATACAGGTCTTCACTTAATGGGAGAGTCCCAATCCAGGAAAAGATAACAACACTTTACGGAAAGAGCTATACATACACTTTTCAATAAAACACCAAGATGTGAACAACTAATACTAATAGTATTAAAAAAAATGTAGTAATATTGGACAGTTTCAATATTCAAGAAGTGCAGGGGTTTAGGTTGATTGCATATAAATCTGTATTATTTATTGCAGGCCAAGGGTTTGCTGACAAAAGAAAAAGAAAAGTACAGTATGAATACATCAAGATGATGAAAAAAGAAAAACGAGATGCAGACAAATCCCCATTGTCATATGAACAAGACGATGAGACATGGCAGGAAGATAAACCTACAAATAAAAGGAAAAAGTAGGATTTATTTAAAAGAACATTTACACTATAGGCATGGAGATGACACTGACAAGCTAGAGCCCATGCAATGTTGACACCATTTCACTAATCAAACCAAACACTGTTATTGTTGACTTGTTTAAGAGAGGTGAAATTTCTCTTGTTAGCATGCTTTCATAATCTAGCAATATGGCTTCCTAATTCTGTTAGATCAAAATTATACCAACAGTTTACACTGCAAAGTTTGCTTACAATCAGCTTGATGAGTGTCCTGCAAGTGTTATTTATAAAGGCCATAGAAAGTTAATTGATTGGTTCTCAGGCCCTCCCTCATCTAGTCTGACTGTAGAAAAAAGCCCCTCATTTGCCATTTCAATAAAATAACAATAAATGAAAAACAGCCAATCAAAGATTGGGACCCTCTCCCGCTACCCCTTTTTGGACTCCCTCTCCTTGTAAAAAAAGACAAGTCTTTTTGAAACTAAATTAATCATCTTAACTGTAAGACACCAAAAAGATATGGTTGCTAGGTAGAGTTCCAAAAAAAAATGGGTCTTTGAGAGTTTAAGGAACTTTACCAAAATTAGAATCAAAGATTTTTGCAACCTGGCTGTTGAAAATCATCATTTTTACTGTAAGGAATTGAAAGAGATATGGTTGCTAGGTAGAATTCCAAAAAATAATGAGTCATTGAGAGTTTCAATAAATTTACCAAACTTAGAATAAACAAATTTTTGCAATTTGAGTATGGAAAATGATCACTGATACTATAAGGCATCAAAACAGATATTTTTGCGAGGTAAAATTCCAAAAAGAAATCGGTCTTTGAGAGTTTCAGAAAATTTACCAAAATTAGAATCAGTCTTTTGCACTCTGATTATTGAAAATGATCTTCACTACTGTAAGGAATTGAAAAAGATATGGTTGCTAGGTAGAATTCCAAAAAACAGTAGGTCTTTGAGAGTTTCAGGAAATTTACCAAATAAGAATCAAAGATTTTTGCAATGTGACTATTGAAAATCATCATTGAAACTATAAGGCATCAAAAAAGATATGGTTGCTAGGTAAAATTCAAAAAGTAATTGGTCTTTGAGAGTTTCAGGAAATCTACCAAAATAAGAATCAAAGATGCTTGCAACCTGACAGTTGAAATTCAACCCTTATAACTCTAACTAATTGAAAAAGATATGGTTGCTAGGTAGAATTCCAAAAATAATGGGTCTTTGAGAGTTTCAGGAACTTTACCAAAATTAGAATCAAAGTTTTTTTTTGCAATCTGATCATTGAAAATGATCATTAAATCTAAAAGGCATCAAAAAAGATATGGTTGCTAGGTAAAATTCCCAAAAATAATGGGTCTTAGAGAGTTTCAGAAAATTTACCAAAATTAGAACCAAAGATTCTTGCAACCTGACAGTTGAAATTCATCATTATTACTCTAAATAATTGAAAAAGATATGGTTGCTAGGTAGAATTCCAAAAAATAATGGGTCTTTGAGAGTTTCAGGAACTTTACCAAAATTAGAATCAAAGTTTTTTGCAATCTGACCATTGAAAATGATTATTAAAAATATAAGGCATCAAAAAAGATATGGTTGCTAGGTAAAATTCAAAAAGTAATTGGTCTTTGAGAGTTTCAGGAAATTTACCAAAATTAGAATCATATTTTTGAAATCCTAGTGTTCATACTAGCTGATGACAAAAGTTGCTTAATTATAAAACTTCATTTTGAAATTTCAAAAATTATTAGTCTTTGACATTTTCAGGAAATTTACCAAATTTGGCACCGGAGTCTAAATTCCAAAAGCTTAGAATGTATTCAAAAAGCAATTCCAATAATTCCTCATGAAAATATAAACCACAAAATCGAAATTATACATAGAGTTCCAGTCGTTCTGATGAGTTCTAATTGTTTAACATTTTTTGGCCCCTTAAGGGCATGCCCCCTGGGGTCATACCAAAAGTCCGCTATCATCAGTAAATGAGATACATATAATCGAACTTGCATACAAAGTTTCAGCTTTGAAACATGAATACTTCAGAAGATTTCGCTTATTACTGGATATCTTGAAATACATTTTCGCTCATTTTTCAGCCCTGAGGGCAAATTTCAAAATTCCAAAACCTTCGGCACAGACAACTTTTATAGTGTTACTTATACCCCTATTACAAGGTTTCTGCGATTTAAGGTGTAAGAGGAGTTCCAGCGGAATCGATTTTTTTTGTTTTTTGGACCCCTAGAGGCCATGCCCTGAGGGGTCATACCAAAGTTCCGACACCCTCTGTGATGTTGCTACATAATATGTGGGTCAATTCCAGAGTTTCAACTTTCTAGCCAAAATGGCCTTGGAAATTTCTTCAATTATTGGATATCGCGAAAATTCGTTTTCACCAATAATTGGCCCCTAGGGCGTTTGACCTAAATTCCGAATCCACAGTGCGCTACTTCTAATCATCCTCTAGTATGGTGCAGAGTTTCAAATTTGTATCTCTTGTAGTTCCATAGCTATCGGGGAGCATTACAAACGCACGCACGTATGTACGTACGGACTGCATTACATAATCCCCCCGCTTTCGCTAAGCGGGGGATAATAATCACTTCCATCACTACATTTTGGGTGGTTTTTACAAAAAGCTGCCTCATCTATTTTTTTGACAAATAAAAAGATAAAAAAATCACCTCCCTCCCTCATTAGTTTTAATGAAAAATTGTCTGCAAACCAATTAATTAACTTTGTGTGGCCTAAACTCAATTAGCCATAGCCAGGATGAACATTTGCAATCACTTCCTTCTGGCCATCTGTCATAAACGTCATTCAAAGACCTTCACCCTAATACCAGTTGGCCAGTAAGAACTTAACTTGGTCATAATAGTCCATGGTTTGTTCCATTAATAAAATTTGTCTGGCACCTCCAAACATTTAAGAGGGCCACAACAATGGAACATGTTTTGTTTCATTGGACCCTTTGAAAAATACTTTCAAAGATTTTCAAACCTCTTGGCAGTTAAGAACTGAACTTAGTCACCATGGTCCTTAGCTGATCCCTGTGAAAACATCTCATTAAAGACGGCTACTAGTGGGTAACATAGTTCACCATTGGACCCTATGGAAAACACTTTCGGAGTTCTTCTCTCTGACTACATGGGGCCAATTAAAATCAAGCAAGCTTTGTCTCCATGGTTCTTAGATAGTCCCCTTCAAAAAAGTGTCTGGCTGATGCACATTTCATCCTAGATGACTGCCATTGGAGAACATAGTTTAACATTGGACCCTTGGAAAACACATTCAAAGATCTCCTCTGAGACCAATGGACCAATTGGAACCAAACTTAGTTACACTTGTCCTTTCGTATCCCCTTTGTAAAATTTGTCTTACAAAGTGTCAGTCCTTTTGAGATAGCTGCTAATGAGGAACATATATAATACATTTAATTTCAGTACATACCATTTTATATGATGAAATATTTGCCAAAGTAATTTATATGTTCATATGAATATTTTATGTTTTAACTGTAGTAAAACCTTTCAACATTGTATCTTTTTTTTCAAGAACAACTGAAGATAAAGACTCAAACATGTACAGCAAGCCTCTGAAACAGTTTAAGAGAAAACATTTTGAAAAAGAGATGAAGAAAAAAGTAAGTCTTAATTTGTACATTTGGGACATGGAGAACTGCTTTAAGGCTGTTCTGCTGTAAATGACTTTCCATTCATTCAATTTTGTTTTAGGCTAATATTGCCTTGTCTGTAACCTAATCCTTGTTTGTTTTTTTAAAACCACAAATACATGTTATTACTCATTTTCAGTATTTGCAGACAAAATCAAAAAGTCCAGAGGACTTGCAGGACATTCGGTCAGGCAAGTAAGGCAAAGCTGCCAGACCTAAGATAAATTTACAGGACCCACAGTTTTATGGGATAACATAAATGTCAATTTTTTAACCTGACATTCGGTCCTTTAGGCTGATAATTTCTACCAGACTGACTCAAGTTTTGCCTGATTTGTCCTTCTGTCAGGCAGTTTTCGATATGTCAGTATTTGAGTCAATCATGATTCTTGAGAAAAATTGCATTGAAACTTTTTATGTAACCAAACAAACATTTTCTTCCAGTTTCTGGTTGTAAACTGTTAAGATGTTTTTTTGTTTGCATATCAGTACAAACAACAATCAAATGTAACATTCTTCTAATTCTTTTCTTCCTCGTGTCAAAGATTTTGATAATTGGACATTTTTATTATGATTGCATTCTGTACTAATGAAAGAGTGGAGATTTTCATTATAAGTGCTTTATTTTGGAATATGGTTTGTGTCTTACTTAATAAGTTCCCCCTTTTCAAATTTTCTAAGTGCCCTTTGAGCTTGATATGAGGAATACAGTATGTCCTGTAAGTCTTTTTTAAGTTTTTGAAAATATTAGCCTTCTTTTTCCAGATTTAACCTGGATTGGGAAGGACTGACAGGCTGTTATTTCCAACTCTGTATATAAATCTGTGTGGCCGATAGATTTATAGGCTTATAATAATATTGTCAATATAAGGTAATAATACCTTGACCTTTGTATTACCTAACAAAGCCTGACACATAGATGATTAATATGTAGAAAGTTTTTGTTCATTTAAAAACTAAAACTCTCCCCCCCCCAAACTAAGGAGTATCTCCCTCACACAAACCTCTGTAGCTGATTTTGCCTTTCAATATCAATCCTTTTGTTTATTTGTTATCTACCAGCTTTTATTCATCTTTTGATTTATTGATTTCCAATGTTTTGATTTTATCTGCATTGAACAGACATAAGTTGTTGATGGCCATATTCAGAAAGTAAATTTGCAGTAATTTCAGTATTTCCTCCACACATCCTAAATTCTAGGTAGCTATCATTAATGGGACCCAACTCACCCATTTTAGTATAAAATACTAATGTCAGACTGTAGTTGCTTTTCTTATAAATTAGAGTTATAAGTAACGAAAAAGAATGTTGGAAACTTCCCATTTCAAAACTGAATAGGGTCTGTAAGTCTCGTTCAATTTTGAAACTTCCGGGCACATACTTTGTACCCGGAAGTTGCGTTTGTAACAAAAACATATGACATTTCAAACAAAACAAATAGACGTCATAATATTGCAACGTCATATTTTGGGGGAAACGTTTTCAAATTGCAATTTTATCGCAATTTCTCGGTGTCACATGATGAGACTTACAGACCCTATTGACTGACATTTGTGATGAAGAATAAATGTTTTTATTTTGGTACATTTTTATTCATATTAAACTAAACATGTGTTCATTTATGTATTCTTTCTTTTTCAAAGGAAGTATTACAAAGGAAAAAAGAAATGGACTCTGCTTTAACAGATTACAGAAATAAGAAGTCCACACAGTATAAAAAATTGTGTAAAAAGACATATAAAGGACAACCTGTGATGAAAAACCAGATAGAACTTTTACTACAGAAAATACAATCAAATCACACATGAAAATTTATGTTTGTTCTTTTTTTTATCCTTGTCAACATAAGCTTGATAATGTGTTATGTTAGCCTACCCATTTGCCAACCGTGGTTTATGACTGCAATATTTAGCTTTACCTCTATTTTATCATTGGAAGCATTCAAATATTTTGCAAATTGACTCAGACACCCATTTTTGGGAAAATTGATAAAATTATTCATTCTTGTTTATTTTTTCATGTTATTTTGTAATTCTGCCTCTGTTAATTTTAGAAAAGGTTATTTTGATATCAGTGATCAAAATTTTTTGATGAAAACATCAATCCTATTAATTCATATATCCAAACATTCCATATTTCTTCAAACTCTGCCAATAATATTCTATTTTCAAATAGTAAACAAAGGGTCTCAATGAGCAGTACTGTTCCTAAAATCATGATTTTTAAAGAATTATATCTGCTTAAATCTGGATGCTAGGTTCCCCTCATTTTACAATCAATTCAAACATCACACTTAAACCTTTATCACACATACCCCATTGACACAATAATTAGAAATAATCCATATTCTCACCCCAAGTAAGCCACATGATTTTTCCAACAGTATTATAGTTTTGCCTTGACTGTACATTTCTATACTTGTGTAATGATTTCATAATAATTTCATAGCAATTCTTCATTATAGTGCAATAATTAGGGTAGAATACTGATAAGATGAGACAGGTACATAATCCATTTATATGAAAATTACACTCAATGAAACAAAAAAAAAATGTATAAATTTGGATGATACAAGATGAGAAAAAGAAAAGAAATAGAAACAGGAATAATTCTACAAAATTTTTAATGACACCATTGAAACAGTGTTTCTGGTAGGTAAATTAAGGTGGCTCACTCATCGCATTATTCAATTTGTGGCAGATTTCGGAACGATCTAATTTACTCCAGTTCAGTGGCTTAAAGAATTTGCACACAGACCAACACTTTTTAGCTCACCTGGCCAAAGGCCATGTGAGCTTTTGCCATCACTCGGCATCCGTCGTCCGTCCGTCCGTCCGTTAACTTTTATTCAAAAATCTTCTCCTCTGAAACTACTTGGCCAATACTTACCAAACTTAGCCTGAATCATCACCAGGGTATGCACTTTCAAGTTTGTGATTTTTATGTCCGTAGACCAAACAACATGGCCGCTGTTACTAAAAATAGAACATAGGGCTAAATTGCTGTTTTTTGCAAATTACTCGAAAACCGTTACAGATATCAAAAATCTGACAAAGTAAAAATGATCAGCATGATGGGATCTACCCACTGTGCAATTTTGAAGAAAATTTGAAAACCCATCTCGGAGTTATAGCCCTTTTTCCATAAAATTTTCAAAATTTGTGCATTTTTTATTTTTTATTTCAAAAAGTGTAACAGATAGAGGTCAAGTGTAAATTGCAAAAATGTTCAGCATATCAAGATCTACCCACCCTGAAATTTTGAAGAAAATCCTAAAACCCTTGAAGTTGTTATTGCCCTTTTTTCACAGAATTTTTAAAATTTTCGTATTTTTCGTCTTTTATTTCCAAAACTATAGAAGATGAAGGTTAAATGTAAATTGATAAAATGTTTGCCATGTTGTGGCAACTTCAAAACTGGCGTTGAAAATTGTTCATCGACCGCCATTTTCAAAATGGCCGCCAAAAAAGGCGGGAAAATTCAACATTGTCCGATTTCAATGAAATTTGGTTTCCAAATAGGTATTGAAGTTGCAACTTCAAAACAGATGTTGAAAATTATTTTTTGACTGCCATTTTCAAAATGGACACCAAAAAAGGCGGGAAAATTCAATGTTGTCTGATTTCAATGAAATTTGGTTTCCAAATAGGTATTGATGTCGCAACTTCAAAACTTATTTTGAAAATTATTTGCTGATGGCCATTTTCAAAATGGTTGCCAGAAAAGGCGGGAAAATTGTTTGTTGACTGCCATTTACAAAATGATGTCTCTGTTTCAAAACTGGTGTTGAAAGTGGTCCGTAGCAAGAGTGTTTTTTGTCAATAAAGCCCAACAAAGAAAAATAGTACAACATGATTAGACTTTAAATACTGTTCAAGATATTGGTGTTGTTTGAGTTACTAAAGTTTGAGAGACTGATGATCAACTGTATAACTTACAATGTTACCACGATTGTGGCAACTGAAAGCCAGGTGAGCGATACAGGCTCCTGGGAGCCTCTAGTTTTATTTCATGAATGTCTTCTATAGGTCAAATTAAGACACCTGACAGGTTTTCATAAAATTCTTGATATAACTTCCTAGCTGTTAGACAAAAAATAGTCCTTATGTTAAATTAAGGGAAAATCCAGAGAAATCCATTTCCCGCCAAATTTTTAATGTGCTCTATCTCCGTTAAAGCACACAGACCTATATATTTCTTTTTACCATTTCAATAAGACTACAATGCTTAATCAATTAAAATAGGTTTTGAGAAATCTTTGATATAAACAACATCAGGTGTGAGCCTCCTTAAAAAGCTTTACATCATGTCCTTTGTATGCAAAAAACATCAAAGCATCATAGATAACATTAAACTTTTATTCAGAAACTGTAATAGATAGCTGATTAAATGTAATGAGAAAAATGTTCTAGGCGCAACTCTGTTCCATTTGGGTCAAAAAGATTTGATGACTTTGTTTGAATAATTGCCCTTTGAAAAATTATGAGTTTTTGTTAATGCTAAATATTCCCACACAATGAGTCAAAATAACACAATGTAATTCTTCACGTGAACATGCGTACAAAATTTTACATGAAGTATCATAGAATTTAGTATTATTACTATATTAATTGAAAAAAGGCTAGACAGGTGATCCTAATACTCCAAAGATAAATGAAATTCACAATGCATTAAAAATACTATATGAAAATGCACAAAAATTTATTTGTAAAGCATGTACTAAAGCAATTCATATGATTGTATTTTATGACTTTCATTGAACTTCAAAGAAAAACAAGAAAGAGACAACAAAAAACCTTGGACCATGAAAATTTTGACATAATATTTGATTTTACTAAATTTAATCTGGGTAAACTACCTTACTGATCTAATCCAGAAGACACTTTAATATAATTTCCAATGCATGCCATTTATCAAATACCTCTCTAAATGATTGTTATAGATTCATGTAAACAGTGATACCACCTAGTTCATTATGTTCCAAAACTTTTGTAGCCAGATACTTGAATCTATCTGAGGCTCTGGCAGGAGGGTTACATGTAATAAAACCAAGGCATTTCAAGGAAATCCCAGTGGAAATACCATCCTTTCATACCATATAATTTTCAATAATTCAGTCAAAGAATTGTTTTAACAATTGGAGATCGCCATGGTTAAAAAAGTAACAAATGATTTTTCAATCTAATTTTCATGTGTTTGCTGCAAACTACTGTTCAACAATATTGCCATATACACACATGCATAATATTTTATAACTGATACAACATTGCATTCTTGCTTATAGATCTTGCTGGACACAGTTCCAAGGTAACTTGTTACTATTAGCTTCATCATGAGTGGAAAGAATTTTCACCAGGTATTCCTCAAGGGTAGGTTTTTGGCCCCCTTTTAATTCTGATTTGATTTACATGAATGACATCAGTGAAAATGTTATTTCCCTATGAAGACCATCTAGCAGATGATACATATTTTGGATATTTAGTTCTATTTAACTTATTGGCGAAACAAAGAACATGCATATCTTGGAGTGATTTTAAGAAATATCTAAATTTCTAAATTTGTCTCTAGCTGATTTTGGGATTTCAATTGTTCCTATTAGTAATTGTTCTATATCAGCTTTTACACATATTTGGATGTATCCTCGGAAAATGTTTTAATTTGTACGTTCTCGTTCGGACCTTGATTTTTAGCTCACCTGGTTAATGCCAGGGTGAGCTTTTGCCATCATTTTGTGTCTGTCGTCTGTCCGTCTGTCAGTCGTCCGTCCGTTGTCCCTGAATCAGGCATAAACTTTTCATTCAGAGATCTTTCCTCTGAAACTACTGGGCCAATTGGAACCAAACTTTGCCACAATAGTCCTTAGGTGGTCCCTTACAAAAAAGTGTTTTTGAGGTCCCCGCGATATCCAAGATGGCCGCCCGCAGGAAACATTGTTTTTACATTGGACCCTATGGGAAAACGCATTCAAATATCTTCTCCTCTGAAACTGCTGAGCCAGCTGGAACCAAAGTTGGCCACAATAGTCCTTGGGTGGTCCCGTACAAAAAAAGGTGTTTTTCATGTCTGCAGGATATCCAAGTTGGTCGCCAGCAAGAAACATTGTTTTAACATTGGACCCTATGTGAAAACACATTCAAAGATCTCTGAAACTGCTGAGCCAATTGGAACCAAACTTTGCCACAATAGTTCTTAGGTGGTCCCTTACAAAAAAGTGTTTTTGAGGTCCCCGCGATATCCAAGATGGCCGCCCGCAGGAAACATTGTTTTTACATTGGACCCTATGGGAAAACGCATTCAAATATCTTCTCCTCTGAAACTGCTGAGCCAGCTGGAACCAAAGTTGGCCACAATAGTCCTTGGGTGGTCCCGTACAAAGAAAGGTGTTTTTCATGTCTGCAGGATATCCAAGTTGGTCGCCAGCAAGAAACATTGTTTTAACATTGGACTCTATGTGAAAACACATTCAAGGATCTCTGAAACTGCTGAGCCAATTGGAACCAAACTTAGCCATTATAGTCTTTGGGTGGTCCCCAAAAAAGATGTTTTTCAGTTCCGCCCTTTATCCAAGATGGCCGCCCGGGGTAGACATTGTTTTAACATTCGACCCTAAGGGAAAACACATTCAAAGATCTTCTCCTCTGAAACTGCTGAGCCGATTGGAATCATATTTGGCCAAAATAGTCCATAGGTGGTTCCCTACAAAAAGGTTTTATTCAGGTCCACGCTATATCGAAGATGGCCGCCAGCAGGAAACATTGTTTTAACATTGGACTCTATGGGAAAACACATTCAAATATCTTCTCCTCTGAAACTGCTGAGCCAGTTGTAACCAAACTTGGCCAAAATAGTCTTTAAGTGGTCCCCTACAAAAAGGTGTTTTTCAGGTCAACGCTGTATCCAAGATGGCTGCCAGGGGAATTGGACTCTATGGGAATACACATTCAAAGATCTTCTTCTCTGAAACTGCCGAACCAATTGGAACCAAACTTAGTCACAATAGTCCTTAAGTGGTCCCGTAAAAAAAGTTGTTTTTCAGGTCTGTCCTATATCCAAGATGGCTGTCAGCGGGAAACCTTGATTTAACATTGGACCCTAAGGGAAAACACATTCAAAGATCTTCTATTCTGAAACTACTGAGCCGATTAGAACCAAACTTGGCCACAATAGTCCTTGAGTGGTCCCTTACAAAAAAGGTGTTTTTCAGGTCCACGCTCTACCCAAGATGGCTGCCAGTGGGAAACATTGTTTTAACATTGGACCCTATGGGAAAACACGTTCAAAGATCTTCTCTGAAACTCCTGAGCCAATTGGAACCAAACTTTTCTTAAATAGTCATTAGGTGGTCCCCTACAAAAAAGGTGTTATTCAGGTCCACGCTATACTATATCCAAGATGGCTGCCAGCAGGAAACATTGTGTTATCATTGGACTCTTATGGGAAAACACATTCAAATATCTTCTCCTCTGAAACTGCAGAGCCAGTTGGAACCAAACCTGGCCACAATAGTCTTTAAGTGGTCCCCTACAAAAAGGTGTTTTTCAGGTCCACGCTATATCCAAGATGGCTGCCAGGGGAAACATTGTTTTAACTTTGGACTCTATGGGAAAACACATTCAAAGATCTTCTCCACTGAAACTGCTGAGCCGATTGAAACCAAACTTGGCCACAATAGTCCTTAGGTTGTCCCCTAAAAAGGTGTTTTGCCGGTCCGAGCTATATCCAAGATGGCTGCCAGCAGGAAACATTGTTTTAACATTGGACCCTAAGGGAAAACACATTCAAAGATCTTCTCTAAAACTGTTGAGCCAGTTGGAACCAAACTTGGCCACAATAGTCCTTAAGTGGTCCCCTACAAAAAGGTTTTTTTATGTCCCCATCCGAGATGGCCGCCAGCGGGAAACAATGTTTTAACATTGGACCCTATGGGAAAACACATTCAAAGACCTTCTCCTCTGAAACTGCTGAGCCAATTGGAACCAAACTTGGTCACAATAGTCCTTAGATTGTCCCCTACAAAAAGGTGTTTTTCAGGTCCCTGCTATATTCAGGATGGCCGCCAGCGGGAAACATTGCTTTAACATTGGACCCTAAGGGAAAAGACATTCAAAGATCTTCTCTGAAACTGTTGAGCCGATTGAAACCAAACTTGGTCACAGTAGTCCTAAGGTTGTCCCCTAAAAAAGATGTTTTTCAGGTCCACGCTATATCCAAGATGGCTGCCGACAGGAAACATTGTTTTAACGTTCGACTCTAAGGGAAAACACATTCAAAGATATTCTCCTCTGAAACTGTTGAGCCAGTTGGAACCAAACTTGGCCACAATAGTCCTTAAGTTGTCCCCTACAAAAAAGGTGTTTTTATGTCCCCCGCCTTATCCGAGATGACCGCCAGCGGGAAACATTGTTTTAACATTGGACCCTATGAGAAACACATACAAAGATCTTTTCCTCTGAGACTGCTGAGCCAATTGGAACTAAACTTGGCCACAATAATCCCTAGGTGGTCCCCTACAAAAGAGGTGTTTTGCAGGTCCACGCTATATCCAAGATGGCTGCCAGCAGGAAACATTGTTTTAACATTGGACTCTACGGGAAAACACATTCAAAGATCTTCTCCTCTGAAACTGTTGAGCCAGTTGGAACCAAACTTGGCCACTATAGTCCTTATATGGTCACCTACAAAAAGGTGTTATTCATGCCAAGCGCTATATCCAAAATGGATGCCTGCAATTAACATAGTTAAACATTGGACCCTAAGGGAAAACACATTCAGAGATCTTTTACACTGCAAAGGCTTAGCCAATTGAATCCAAACTTGACTACAAGTCCTTGGTTGTTCCCTGTAGAAAAACGAACCAAACTTGAACCCAACTGAAACTTTTTCAAAGGTCTTGTCTGGTGAGACCACTTGACAAAATAGAACCATGGTTTAATTTAGATCAGTTAACAAAGACTGTCTATGTAAGCCAGAGTCCAGGTGAGCGATACAGGCTCTTGAGAGCATCTTTCTTTCCGAATGAACATCAAAGTTGTAACATTATCATTTATGTCATTCAATTAAAAGGGGACCAAAAACTGACCCTTGAGGAAAAATGATGTACGATCGCAAAAGTTTTTTACATTCATACAAGCCGTCAAAAATCAGTATGGACAAAGATCATTCGACAGATACATAACTATTGTACGTCACAATTTTAATAAACCAATCACAATAAACTGACCTGCGCAAGAGTTTTGAAGGTGAATCTACAGAACAACGTCAGATACGATGGCCAATCACTAAAGAGAAATAATACGTAATGTCCCAACTGATGCACGTGCGCAAAAGGGGGAAATCCAATTCAAAGCATCTATAAATAAATAAAATCAAATTTTACATTTTCTTTCGTAAGTAGCATACGAAATCAATCAGTGATCAATACTTACAAATCGCGATATTTACGTATCACAATGGATTAATGAAGATTCCTACAAATTAAATGTCGCAATAGATCTCAACAATGCGAGGAATATTAGCAGTATTTACATCAGCATGAATTATATTAAAGGGATGACCATTTGCTTTTCAGGGGAGGGGCTTGGGTGATTTTGTAAATAAATAATTTAATCTTGGTGCCAGTGAAAATAGATATACTAATCCAGCCCAGGGCAACAGCAAAAGTAAAAAAAAATAATAAAAGTCCAAATAAAAAAGATAAACGATAAAGTGTTAACAATTTTATCATAGAGGCAGAAGAATTCGGCCTAGTCCTTCACGTCTCTTATATATGCACAAGCCAAGAAATTGGCATTAACTGAATTTATGTAAAAAAACCCGGTCCTTCGCCATATAGAAATTGAACCCCCCCCCCCAAAAAAAATAATAATAATAAACCTGAAAGCAAGGTAACGATTTGTATCATGTATACTCATGCCATCAACACCTCCTAAGGGAAGTACTATGCTTTATTATTAAATAAATATATTTATATATCAACTACATCCGACAAAGCAAATAAATTTTTATCAATCATTTGTTTGTTTACTTTAGTACACATTTCTAAACCGGGAATATGTGCGTGTTTAACATGATTTGATTGGATAGTGACGTCTCCGGAGTAGTTATTTAAATCGTGACGTACGGTGATTGCTTGAAGTGGGAATTTCCAAGGTCATGTTTGCGCAGGTCAGTTAACTCGTCCATGCATTGTCCATACTGAATTTTGACGGCTTCTATTGTGTTTAATTAATAGTCATCGTCTATGCACACCAACACTATTATTTGTGATCACAGAATAAAAGGACAACAGCAAAGATAGGATTTTCTTGCCCAGCCTAATTTTGTATTAAAGAATAAGTTTGTTTTTATTCTCATTTTTTCTCCTACAGCATCGATATTTTTACAGGTAAAACATTGCTTACAGCACAGGAACTTGCTCCCGGCCTAGAAAAAAAATTGCTTACTATCAAATATGAATCTCGGAGAAAAAAACACCGTTTGTTTTTTTTCTCCGAGATTCATATTTGATAGTAAACAGTTTTTTCTAGGCGGGGAGCAAGTCCCTGTTATTACAGACTGCATTCGAATTCAAAGAAAATAGAAACATTCAATTTAACTCCTCTTAAGCGGAAACAGACTGGGCGTAGAAACCTCAAAATATGCTTCTGTTTCTTTATTGTGTGAAGAAACGTACGACAATTTCAAAATAATCCAGCAACAAAAATTAAAGCAATGGTGTGACTAACAACGACAGTAGAATAAGATAATAACGTAAGGAACCCACAATATTTCATCACACAGTCACCTTACACAACCTATCTTCGACAAACAACTATTTAAAGATGGTTTCAAAGTAACCCATTGATTGATATCAGTTAAAACATTGCATTGTAGCAGTTGTCTCTTATGTGTACAAATTCTAAAAAAAAATATAAACTTGACATAATTGTTCTTTTCCATTAACAAATGTTGAAAAGTCAACATTACAAATAACAAAATACCGAGGTTACTGTAAATTTTGTTTCTGCATATGCGCATTTCGACAACTTATGTCTCTTCAGTGCAGATAAAATCAAAAGATATGGAAGTCCATAGACCGAAATACGTGTCACAAATAACCAATAAGATCTTTATATAAAAGCCAAAATCAGCTAAGGACAGAGCTATACAAGAGGGAGATATTCCTTAGTTTCAAAACAAATTTTCTAAAATTTCTAGATATTGCAGTTTCGAAATAAAATCGGTTTTCGGGCCAGCATCGAAGTATTGGCTACTTGGTTGGTGAATACCCTCGGGGACTGACAGTCCACCAGCAGAGACATCGGCCCAGTTGTAATAAATAACAAAATACCGAGGTTACTGTAAATTTTGTTTCTGCATATGCGCATTACGACAACTTATGTCTCTTCAGTGCAGATAAAATCAAGTCCATAGACCGAAACATGTGTAAAAACTGAGAGAGAACAAATAACCAATTAGATCTAAACATACAAGCCAAAATCAGCTAAGGACAGAGCTATGCAAGAGGGAGATACTCCTTAGTTTAAAAAAAAATTCTACAAACTCATAAAATTCTTTCATAATTTATAAAACGTGGTTTCCTCCTGATCTTGCATCACTCATCTACCATGTCACTCTGACATAGATAAAGGAAACAGATGTTTTAATAATTTATTTTACTTCTTCTACACAATTATGATAGAGATTATCAATTTAAATATTTTTCTCTCTTTCACCGGCAGTCGTTTCGCATATTCCTTAACTTAAATTATTTATCAAGGAATAGGTTTTTGTTCAGAATATTTCAGATCTTTAATGAATAGACATCTATCATTGTCACAAATCTTTTGATCCACAGTAGAAGAACTCCCTGCATTCCACTGGTATATTTGAATAATTCGTCTGTCACAGGAAATGCTCAACAACCTCCCCCGCCGCCACCACCACCACCGCCGCATCCACCTCCGCCACCACCACCGCATCCACCTCCGCCACCACCACCTCCTCCACCACCAGAAAAGCCACCGCCACCACTGAACCACGATTGGCTTCCAACACTAGAACTCTTACCCGATATACATGTGCAAATTACAGTAACCAAGACTATCAGAAGAACAGAACCAATGATTATACCCACTATTGCACCAGCCGATAAGTATGTGCCGCCTGCTGAACAGTTACCGCTTGAAAATATTTCTCTACAATGAAAATAATTGTTGATTTAGTCATCATTTAGTCATCATTAGTACAAAGAAAATGAACATAGCATAATTACAAGGACAAAGAATGTACATGTCCCCCCAACGGGGGGGGGGGGGGGGGGGGGGGGGGGGGGGGNGGGGCTTGGGCTTATATAAAATAAGTAATAAGATAAATGTGAATGAAAAAACAAAACTTTAGTCATGCATCAAAGAACTAATAATTATGGTAATAAATTAAGAACGCACAGAAAATTTAAATATTACTTCTCTGGACTCGCAGAAAAATATTTAAAAGAAAGAAATCAATTAACAAAATTAAGAATAGGCTCACATAAATTAGAAATTGAATTGGGCAGATATCATGGGCTTCAGGTAAATGACAGGAAGTGTAAATTATCTACAAATGACATCGAGGACGAAATTAATTTTCTCCTACAATGCCTAAAATTAATATCTGTAAGAACAGACATATTAAATGAAATTAACAAAAAAAATATTAATTTTAAAAACATGAATGACGAAGCTAAATTCATTTGACTGACGTCTTCAGAAGATAGTTTTACCATTAAGAAAATGTGCAGTCTTTTACAATGTTTATATGAAAAACGTTCCAATATTTTATTGCAGGTAACATAGAAATATAAAATCAAAACTTATATAACTTATTCAATTTATATTTGATAGAAAATGATAATAATAAACCTTTAAATTAATAGCTATTTTTCTGGGTCACTGTACTGAAACATAAATTAGAAAATGCCATACTGAAATTTGAACATCAATTTTAAATGTAGAATAATTTTCATAATAGCTGCAAATTTTTATGTAAAAAGCTTACTGAGAATTGCTCACCATCTCAATGAAAAAGTCAACAATAGATTGGTAAATGTTCATGATAGACTTGTCAAATCTTTTATTCAAGGTCATTGATTTCAAAACGTGAACATTTTTACAAAGCTTCTGGTTTTTAACAATAAACAAATAGCATATTTACTATAACATTTAATACTAGAGTATAAAGAGTATGGAAAGTTTAAAAGATCAACTTCCTTCACAACGTACACACTGTAACTCCGATATTAAATTGTATACATTGTCATAAATATGTACTTTTAGGTCTTTTGATGTCACGTGTCT
>MJUU01031614.1:32336-50584 GCA_002080025.1 Modiolus philippinarum | reverse complement strand
CCATAGAAGTTTGGATGTGAAATGCCCTGATGTATAAGAGCCCTGCATGTAGAACCAAATTTTCTTAATAAGTCAATGTATCTATAATAAAATTTAGAGATTTAAAAATTTAAAAATCGTTCACCTGGTGGCTAATGATCTAATTAATTTTATTATTGGAAGTAAAATCAATCATATGGCAGATTTATAAGCGAAATGATTATATCAATTTGATGTATGCAACATTTTTAAGAATGAACAATTGATTCCCATGGGGTACAATGTTAAACAAAATCTACAGTGGCGGCCATCTTGGGTTTCTGATCTGTACTAAAACTGTTCATTTGTTTACTGACCATCATGTCACCATTCCCCAAAAATATCAACTTGTTTTCGAGAATTAACAAATCAAAATATTTTCCCATAGGTTCCAATGTTAAACTAAGATCTGCTGTGGCAGCAGCCATCTTGGATTATCGCCGTGTACTGAAATCATATTTGTTTACTATGTTTAGTTAATATCGATATATGAAACGGTTTTAAAGAATTGGAAATATATAACATTTTCCCTTAGAGTACAATGTTAAACTAAGATCTGCAGTGGTTGCCATTTTGGATTTATAATAAGTAATAAAATCATTCATATGTTTACTGACAATCATGTTATCATGACCAATAAATACCAATAAATATCAACTTGATGTATGAAACGCTTTTCAAGAATTATCAATTTACAACATTTTCACATAGGGTCCTATATTAAACTATGTACCCTGGTGGTGGCCAGCTTGGATGAGACGAGTGGCACTGTCGATATAAAATTATGTAGAAAGTGTAGTTCTTCACAAGATGAACACTTTTGCTATTCAACCTTTACCTCTATCTCGAAACGTTTTTGAAAAACAAGACGAAATGTATAAAATTACGAATATTCGACCAATAACCAATAAAAGGCAATAACTCCTATATGGGTGTTAAGATTTTCTTTACAATTTCCATATGAATGATCTTGATATGATGTACATTTTTGCCTTTTTAGAAAATATTAAAATTTTGAAAATTGAACGGAAAAAGAGCAATAATTCCACGACGGGTTTTAGGATTTTCTTCAAAATTGCAGGGGGTAGATCTTGCCATCATGATAATTTTTACCCCCGGTCAGAATTCTATATCTGGAACGATTTTTTAGTTACTTAAAAAAACTGCAATTTACGTCATGTTCTATTTTTTTGCAACAGTGGCCATTTTGTTTGTTTTTTGGACTAATCGAACATACTTTTGAAACTGTATACCCTGGTGATGATTCAAGCCAAGTTTGGTTACAATTGGCCCGTGGTTACAGAGGAGAAGTTTTTTGAAATTGTTGACGCACGACAGACGACGGACGAATGACGACGGACGCCAAGTGATTACAAAAGTTCACATGGCCTTTTAGGCCAGGTGAGCTAAAAAAAAGTTTTTTTGAATAATAATAAAGGATTTATGCACTCTTATAAAAGTGGAAAATTATACTTTTCATGAAGAAAACGTGTATTGTTTTAGAACTTCATCTTCTGTACGACTGTGAATATTCAAATATAATTGATACAAGGGAATCTGTATAACGATTGAAAAGTTAATTATTAATTCGATTCATTTATTTAATTGGGCACATTTTATCAGGACAGATCTCTTGATGTTGGTGTTCGTGTTTTTTTCTTCTTCTTCTTCTTCTTTTTTTCTTTTATTATTATTTCACATATTCATGTTTTGATTTTGTTGTTATTTTAACCATGTTCTAGGTCCTTGTAGAAGTAGGACAAACTTTGTCGCGTCATGGCTTGTCTCCTGTGGGAGAGTCTAATTTCGAGGCAGGTCGAGTGAAAATATTTACTTAACGAGTCTCCTCCTAGGCCTGGGGCGGATCCAGGATTTCGAAAGGGGTCGTAAATCCTGAAAATTTTATGAAAACCGCAGGCGAAAAATTTTGATTTTTTTGTCATTGAAATTTATTTTCAAATAAATATAAATATATTTCCTATAGATATTTCATGTATGATTCGTAAAGGTGTGTTAAAACTCCATGTATACTGATAGTTTAATACCGAATCCAACAATTTTTTTCTTTGGTTGTGAAAGGATGGGGACGTATGCTCCTACGTACTGCCTGAAATCCGCCCACTTTCCTCTCAGTAATAAACATAAGAAGCAAGGGTAAGGACTGTTTAGTTCAGAATAAAAGTTATTGTGGCCAAATAAAACTCTAAAGTCAATGTATTGATAAAATTCAATGAAGTTAGTCTTCAATCTTAGAAACCCTTATTACCTACTTGAAGGTTTTATTTGGATAAAATCATAATGCTGATGACCTTGACATTTGATCGTTAGCTAATGGCATGTTTAAGAATATGCATAGCGTACCAACATGATCTTCGTTCTACTGTGACCCTGACATTAGAAAGTGATCACATAACTTTAAGTTTCAATTTTACAGCAGAAAATTTATCTAACGGGTCAGAACCGGTTTAATCTTCACATATCAATAAATCAACTTTATCCTATGACAATATTATAGAACCATTGTGTCACTATTGATCTAATCCAATCCTAAACATCACTTTTTTTAGCTTGATAAAATCATATTTAAAGGCAAGAGACATCAGTGTCTAATAGTCATAGTGGCTTGGTAAGTGACTATACCAATGACTTCCAAAAAAATCTTACACATATTTGAACACTTTTCAGGAAATAAGTTTCTAGAATTGGACTACATGGATAAGGAAGTCGATTCCACCAGCTTCCAGTTCCATATTGATTGTTGTCCAGAAACGACTTATTACTACGTTTTTGAATAACAAATACAATAGAAAGTGCAAATCTTGTTTATTTGTTGAACTCTTCATAATCTTAGAAAACGTCATTAATGCAAACTGTGTAATGACAGATGAAGACAAATCATGAGTCAAAACTTAACAAAATAAATCAAATGGTTAAACGTATTTCACTTAAACAGATATTTAAAATAAATCAGATGTATAAAAGCATAATTTATTAAATAAATAAATATCGAACTTACTGTAAATGATAAAAATCAAACAATAACATCAACATAACAAATAATACAAAATGGAAACAATAAGAATGAATATATCGGAGATATGAATGATTCCGTCACACTTTTTTATTCAAAACTGTGATCTTATAAGTTTCCATAAAAGACTCGTTATCTCCCTAAGAATCTTCTCTGTTGCAAAAAGATGACTCAAATCTACCACCGCATACCAACCAGAGCTACTACAACCGACACAAAACTGAAAATAACGGTCACTATGGGAATGGAAACTGTCACTGAAAAATTAAGTATAATTCAATTAAAAATACACCAATAAAGCATAACAAAAGTTAAAATAATACACGAGACTGTGGAAAGATAACAACGATCTATGATAGGTAACAAGCTGACTCGTATAATAAAGATTCTTTTTTTTCTGTTCTCTTTCTAAACGGTGGGTAATTTCATTTACATTGAAGAGACATAGATGGTAAAAAACATTCTAATTAAATCAAAATCGCTGTACTTTTGGTACTTTATCATCATAGCAAGAGATAACCATTAAGACATACCCAGTCTTACTCCTGACAGATATCCAGAAAGTGTTATCTTCTCACAAATTATTATACTGTATATAGGTTTGCTAAGATTATCTTATTTTTTAAGTCTTTGCATCTTTGTGTGTTTATAATGTTGTCATTGCCTTAGGAGTATTCTTTTTAGACTAACGGTTTGGTTATGACTTTCTTTGAACATTTAAGAACATCGAAAATGCACTGTTTAGAATTCCAAGCGATAAAAATGTTTTAAAATGCCTTATAAATCAACAGAATGATTTCTTTTTACTTTGCATTCTACACTGCCAACACAATAAACTACATGCATTATTAAAAAATTAAGATAATTGGTACCTTAATTGAACTATCAATCTAATCTAATTCGACACCATCATTTTCCTGCGTTTGACAGATACAGTGATAAAAATGTTTTAAAATGTCCTATAAATCAACAGAATGATTTCTTTTTACTTTGCATTCTAGACTTCCAAAACAAAAAAAAACTACATGCATTATTAAAAAATAAAGATAATTGGTACCTTAATTGAATTATCAACAATCTAACTCGACACCATCATTTTCCTGCGTTTGACAGATACAGTGCGCGTATCATTATACTTACGTTGCATGAAGTTGAAGTTACTGCAAAAACCTTAAAACAGAAACTTACTATGTGCAGAACTAGGACAAGTGGCGGCAAGCTGAGAACTACATCCTGCATAACTAACTGATTCGTCACTATTATCATCACACTCATTACCACAATCACAGACAAAAGATTGCTCGATACAGGAAATGGTGCCACTTTGACATGTGAACCAACCAGTTGGGCATTTCTACAAAAAAAGATTTTTTAATGTACATTATGCATACAATGACACAAACAATATCTGAATGTAGAAGATTTTGCCAACTGAAGTTTCAACAGTTTGATATTGTCTGTAGCATTCGTTACAATGACATTGTCTATAGCATTCGTTACAATGACATTGTCTATAGCATTCGTTACAATGACATTGTCTGTAGCATTCGTTACAATGACATCGTCTATATCGTTCTTTTACATTGACCTTGTTTATATCATTCGTAATATGTTTGTCTCTCACAAAAATTACAGTTATTTCCCCAAAATATACTTGATTGGACTTCTTTATGCAAATATACTTTAGTTCGTGATTATTTTGTTTTATCACACATTAAGTACAAATATGTACGTTTTGCATGTCAAATAACAGCCGGAAGTCAGATCAAGTTATTTGCCCTCAGCGCTGATATCGATATTTGCTCTCAAAATCCACATTGTGCCCTCAAAATTCACTTCCGGTAATCTGTCAATCAAACTGAAGATCAGTCTGTCCGATTTATTACAGCAATGAATTTAACAGATTTACCTATTATTTAAGATTCTATTATTTTGATGTACAATGTTAACGTTTTACGCTTTTAACGTTCATGTGACGTCACGTAACTTCATTGCCATTTCGCGGGCTTTTCACAACAGAAAATATTATGTAGATTGTTGTTTCAGAATGGAGATACCTGTGTTGTAATTAAGCTTTGTGGATGTCAGTCTTCATTTACACAGTCTACCAGTTTGTCTAGCCTTATAGTTGCGTCATTAGGTAATACATTGGAAAACAAATATCAAAAGCAAAAGGGAAAAGAAAGGGGGATTTTTTTATCAGAAATTAAAAAAAAATAAACACAAATTTAGACAAATTGACAAAGACAATCCAAATGAACAAAAATGAAAAAGAACGCTACAAACTAAAGCACCAGCAGTGTTGAACCGTACGAAAACTGGAGGTATAATTAGGTGATCCATTAGGGTAGCTGACCTTTACAAAGCTTACTAAACGGTTCAATGATCTTCCATGTCTACATGCAGCTTTATCCTTATAGGGAATTTTCAATTTTGTAATCTAATACCATATTATTTGTTTGAAAGATTGTCGAAAGGGCATTATGTATATGTTTATCTGCACAGTTACCCTACTCTTAATCTAAAAAAATACAGTTGTTATCCGTAATCATATGAATATGTTAAATGCTAAAACTATTGTTCATGTTTTACATCTAATTTACATTTGTATATTTCCGTCTTCAACATGTTTAAATGTGTGATAAAAAGTTCTGCTACGCCATCGGGCTTGTTATGGGCGTCTCGGGCTAATACCAGGGCCGATACGGAAAATGACATGCAATAATCTATAAATGAAAATATTCTGCTAAAGTGGAATATCCAGGTTAATCCTGCAATTTTATTGGTTACCTTGATATGGGATATGAGACCGTATTCCCCGTAGTAGCAAAATTCAATTTTTAAACGCTTTTAAAAGAAAAATTATAGCACTTCTAGCAGAACACAATAGTTATCCGGGCTTCACGTGGGATTCTGGTTCATACTATATCCACTGAGCCGTCACACAGGGAATATGACACCGTGTTTACTGTGAATATTTTCGAATAACATATAGCATAAATATTGATTCTTATGGAAAATATTACTTGAGTAAGAGTTGCTTTTCATAATTCCTCTGATGTAGTAAGAAAAATCTATATTAAGTTACCTGCACGTATTGGCCTGCTGCAGCAGTAGGGCAAGCGTTTGTATTACAATCACCAAATTCACTCGAAACGCCTGAACAAGGGAGACCACCGTTTGCAGGATATGGATCGGAACATGTCCTAGCTCGGGAATATTTGCCACCTCCACATGTTACAGAACATGCTCCCCATGCTCCCCATGCACCCCAGGCACCATCAACTGAAAAGCAAAAAAAGATGTTAATTCTTGTTACAATGATTTGACAATAACAGAAGATTCATATATTATGCATTTAATTGATTAAAATTAAGAAGTGTCTCACATGTAAAGCTTTGCCCATACATGATTTTGACTCTCCATTTAGATCCGGTTGGTTGTTCAATAAACTTAACAGTTATCACCACGATATAGCTGAAGTTTGTGTAAATCATCAATTAATTGATCAATAAATCATGTTGGTTATTTTTTCTCTGCGTCAGCTTCTATAAATCTTTCGGTTTTTGGTCTTCCAAATCCAAATTGTTGAGACATAAGTGGGGGCATAAGTCGAAATGGTCATATTCAGAAATTTAATTCACGATTGTTTTAAACACTAATATCGAGGTGATGCATTTATTCATTTACATTTCTATTCGGTATCATACATAATTAGAATTACTGGTTCGTCAGTTTTTTTGCATTGTTGAAAACTTTAATGAAATCTTCTACATACCCTTCTTGGTTATTTCCAAATTAAATATGTGTTAATTCTAAAGTAATCAAAATAGAGTTTTCGAAATCTTATATTAGGTACAACTATACAATAGTTTCATTATTTGATTGTAACTAACACGATGGCAATTATTGTTTTGATTATACAGGCTTGTATTCAAAGTTAATCTTTATTAATGCTACTTTTTACCCTTGCGGGTTGACAGCATACATACATAACACTACCTTTTAAACATAGAAGCTCTATGGCTAAGTTTTTATTGAAGATGAAGCCCATGTTTTACTGCACTGTCCACTTTATAAAGAAGTCAGAGAAGTTTTATTTAGGGAAGCTGAATTTTATGAAAATGATTTTAAGAATTTTAATGATGAACAGAAATTAGTCTTTTTATTCTCTAATGAAAATGTTTTAAAAGCATGTGCTAGAGCCTGCTATATGATTTTAAATATTCATTGAAACTTCTTATTTTGTAAATAATGAATTTAAAATGTCTTAGTGTATGATTTGTTTTTTCTTTTTTAATTATGGTTATATAGTCTTTTATAATTCTGTATGCATGGCTCTCATTTTTATGTTTTATATGTGTATTGTTTTATATGTGTATTGTTTTATATGTTTTATATTGTATACGTATATTATGTATAATTATGAGAGATGAGACTGTAATAAAATATTGAATTGAATTACAAAACACAAACAATTAAACAATAAAACATATATACATTTAGAACAACAAAAAAATATGCATCTTTGTCGAGTGCTAGTGCTTTTTGAATGAAAGGGACAGCAAGGTACATAAGACAATCAGACAACAAAATATTTTCTAAAAATTCAGTTGTATTTTTTTTCCACCAATTGTGGATTCGTATTTTTTATTTTGATATATTTTTTTCTTAATGATTTATCGTTTGATGTTCCTCATCTTCAATCAAATTTTTGTTACAAAGAAAAACTTTGTCGTACAGAGAGAAACGTATGAAGACATAAATAATTGAAATAATTTTTGAAAATGACATATTGTTTTGTTCTATATACAATAAAAAACAACTAAACTATATTTTTGCTAATACCTGATACGACTCGACACTTTGTATTTATTTATCTATATTTGTAAAGATTTGTCTCTTGTTGAAGACATGTTTATATACAGGTTTGTTTGAAACTTGTCAAAACGTTACGTGAACTTACTAATACAGACTTGTGTGTTGCATGCTTGTTGCTCCCAACCAACTCCTTGACAATTAGCACCACCATATTGAGGTGGAGGATTAGTACATGTCCTTGTTCTGTCCTGGCTACCACCACCACATGTCACGGTGCATGTACCCCAACTGGTCCAAGTTGTCCACTCTCCGTCAACTGTTCAATTAAAATGTAACCATAACGTTTATTTTTGGTGAATCCTATCTTTATTATTATAAATATAAGACAAAGTTAACATGAATAATTTTTACTTCACAATGTTGTATTAGTTATGGAAAATCAACATATCCCCTTTCCTTGATATACTGAATTCTTCAATCTATGGACATTTATTTTATCATTTCGTTCAAAATTCTTATTTTTCATCGGCTATAAGTGTTTCTTCTGGAATAATCATCAAAATCACGTCTTTTTTAATCATTGAAATCTGTTACATGTTTGAAAGGATGGGTTGCATTAAGGCCTAAAATCGGCCCACCGATTTGCCAAAAAATAAATTTAGTAAAAGCATAATTTCTTTGATACCTTTCAACACCAGAATATCTGTAGTTTTTAACCTTCTTAGAATTTTTTTCAAAACATAGCTTCATTCCACCGAAATTAGCCCATTTCTAATACCCCTCTTCATGGCATTTAACATTAAGCCTATGGAAAAATAGTCAACATGGGGTATATTCAAACTCAATTTTAACCCTGTCTTACATTCGGAACCAAGCTTATAATTTTACAAGAGATCACTTATTTAATAGGAATTATGCATGCAAAATGCCAAGCTGGTTTTATTTAAGTCACATAAAAAAAATGAAAAAATTGTATTTTTAAGCTGAAAATTCAGTGTATTTATGATATTCTGTTTTGTGATTTGTGTCATTTATCAAAGTTTGAGTGATTCTTATATGCACAATAAGGCTTTAAACACATAAAAATTACTCAGTAAATGTGGTTTTTGCTAGTATTTCATACCTTGAATGAGCTTTTTTCTAACCTAGCAATATGCCAAAAAGCTGAAGAGCATCTGGTTTGAAAAGTAGATGATATCTATTATGTTATTTTTTCCTTAATTGTTTTTCCCGATATAAAATTATGTTTTTGTGGATTTGAGACAATATTTACGAGCCGTGGCATAATGAATTGCCTTAAAGCATCATCTGTGCATATGTCAAAAAAAATATTTTGAAGAAATTTGATCATTTATTTTCCAATTTCTTTGTATTTTCAATTTAGTTTGTTTCCTATGTTACCTTTATATATTATATCTTCAGTTTAATAACTGTAAGAAGAATTTGTCTTAAAAAAGTTTCCCCTCTCGATATCTTACAGGAGCCCCTATAACTTTCCTATAGAGGTGACACTTGGACAGAAATGATGTTTGAATATATGAATCTAACAATCACCTTTCCGAGTTAAAATATAACAGATACATGCATTTTTAGTTTTACAGGTCTTGTTGGTATAATTCATAAGAAAACCTCTTAATATTTAATACACATATTCTTTTATAACACCAAGTAAAGCGCAAAATATCCACATTGCAATAATCCATGTCTCAGTGTTTGGATTCGAGGCAAAAATTTCAAAAATCAAAAAAAAAATTAATGGTTAAACCTATGCTAATACCAATCAAGCGGACAAAGTCGACAAAATCATTTTATTTAAGTCCACTAACGTGATATCTTGCTTCAAATATAAAAATATATCTTTAAGTATATGAAAAATTGTCGGACGAGCACAAATTTCCAGTAATGTCCAAACAATATCAAAAAATGAGATGGCATAGTACTCCGTTTACCTCCAAAAATAAAGTTTAGGTATAGATTTTTCTCAAAAATAGTAATCTTGTTAAACTGTATAATTTCCTTTCAAAAAAGATATTGATTAACAAAAGAATTATATCATGGATAGAATAGCACCATTTGCATATTATTTAAATATCAAAATGAGGTTCATTGTTGTTTTGGCAATATGCCAATCTTTATTCTATTCATACTCTATTTATTCGTTGACATGAGAACTAGTAAAATCACGTGATCACGTGACCTGCACATGCGCGTTTTGATATTTTATTGTACAATCTTAAACTACATATATTGTAGGTTACATTGAAACATATTATATCAAAATTCTAGGTGGGCCGGAAAACGGCCTTATTGCAACCCATCCTTTTGATTTGTATGTCCTTATGGACGCTTTAATTGGAAAATAAATATTCTTATTCTTATTCTTCTTATTCTTATTCTTATTATAAGGTTTCAATAAGGTTTCACAACATTTGGGGTTGAAATGTAGTAAAAGTATTAAAATCAGGCTAAGTTCTTGAAATTTTAAGCATTAAAATATACTAAAAAATTCAAGTAACTAACTCTTTCAAATAATGAAACAATCTAATCTCTCATCTATACCTATAATACTATACACTACATTTTTTAATATATCTATACTCCCTGTTTAAAAATTCTCTCAACATTAAAATCACCCATCCACAGCAGTTAATAATTCCACTGATAAAATCCATTCTGATATGAAATTATTTTGTAATAGACAGACTGTTTTTAATTAAAAAATATGATGTTAACCTCATTCTCCATTAAAAGTTACAAACCCGTTGCTGAAAGATGTAATAATTTTTGCGGTTGCCAAATTCCGCGATTCGTTCCCCGAGGAGGGGAATTAAATTTAAGGGGGCATCAATTTTCGAGAATGGAATATAATGTAAGTGGAAACCTTGTATAAAAATAAAGTTACTTAAATTTTGCGAGTATATTTTCATATACTAACTTGGACAATGATGGGTGTTACAACTTTGAGAACTAGTTGCTGGCCCTGAACATTGAGCTCCACCATATTGAGGTGTAGGGTTTGTACAGGATCTTGTGCGTCCTTGTGTACCACCTCCACAGGTAACTGTGCACGTGTCCCAACTTGTCCAAGAAGTGTATCCTCCATCAACTGAAATGAAAATATTGGTTGATTAAATTACGATATCAGTGTTAACTTTCGGTAATTTCTTGTTCCCTATTTGGGACATTTGTTATCTATTCATATTTAAGAATCAATCACGATCATTCACTAAGAAAAGTTTGCAAACAAATATAAGTTCAAAATTTTAAGCTTCACCTTTTCGATGTGTTTGGTTATCGTACTGACGTCCTCTTTTGACGGTGGTCTGACCAGATATTTCGCATTTATATTTTTTCCGTTAACTTTGTCAACTTAAAAAAGACTTGTACTTACTTGGACAATGATGAGTATTGCAGTTTTGAGTAGCTGATGTACTACCGGAACAAGAAGCACCACCATATTGAGGGGAGGGATTGGTACAAGATCTGAATTTCTGTTGTGTACCACCACCACAAGTTACAGTACATGTATTCCATCCTGACCAAACAGTCCAACCACCATCGACTAAAATACACAAAAACAAAGTATATCAAATAAACTTGACATTCTCTACGATGAATGTCCTTCCAATCAAGAAGCAACCTAGATATTACGAATATCGAAAAACAATGGAAAGATACCGGTAATGCGAAAACCAATAAACACACATCAAAAATCTTTTTTTTTTGCCTTGTTGAAATTTATTCGTATCCTTATCAATTACAATGTTTTATGAAAGATAAATTCCGACGGCTTTACGTTTATAAAATATAACGGCGTTTAGTGGTTAAAAGATGTTAATTATATTTCATGGTTTTCTGGAGATTTCTAAATGCATTCAAAAAAGATGAAGGGGAAGTTCACTCTCGGGCAAATTGTTTGTATTTACACAAAATATTATGCACTGGGATGAACATATACCCTTCCTTCAACAAGGGAAGTAAGGTTTAACAAAGTTTCATTTTTTGTCGTGTTAAGCCTCATATGCTAACTTGGGCAATGATGAGTGTTACAGCTCTGGGAATCTGTGGCTGATCCTGAACACTGTGCTCCACCATACTGTGGTGTAGGATTAGTACAAGATCTTGAACGTCCTTGTGTACCACCTCCACAAGAAACACTGCACGTGCCCCAACTTGTCCAAGATGTGTAGCCTCCATTAACTAAAATAAAACGAATTATCATGTGCATGTATGGAATAAGTATAGACAAGCCTGGAATTTGATTCCATGATTAAACTTCGATAAAAATACATCGCCATTTTCAAAAATAATGTGAGGAATACTCCCTATAGTAATATCATGATAGCGCTTTATATAATTAATTTTTCGGTCAAGGACGGATTCAGTATAGAATGTTCGGATGATAAGTAGTATTTGAAACACATAAAAGAACAAAACTATTTCTACAGTGACAGCGACAGGTTGCATTTAAATATTTTCTTCCTAAGTTCTATGTGTCAAATATTAAATATAATAAAACATATCGAAATTTACAAGAAATTATTTACATGTGAACTAAAATTCCATGCAAAATGAATCATTTTTCTTTTTTCTATTTTTATTAAGACTGGCTTTCATAACATACTTAAATTAATGTCACAAGATTTCGTGGTCAGTTACAAATTTCATACAAGATCAAATTGTTCAATACATTTGGAATAAGTCTTGTTCAAAATGTATTTTTAAATGTTTGATGTTTAAGGAGGCTCACTCCTGGTGTAGTTTATATCAAGGATTTCTTGTAACCTATTTTAATTGATTGAATATTGTAGACTAAATGAAATAGAAAAAAGAAATAAACAGGTCCGTGAGCTTTTAATGGAGATGGACGACATTAAAAGTTTGGAAAGAAATGGATTTGTCTGGATTTCCCCTTAATTTCAAATTAGGACTATTTTTTGTCTTAAAGCTAGGAAGTTATATCAAGAATTTTATGAAAACTTGTAAGGTGTCTTAATTTGACCTAAAGAAGACATTCATGAAATAAAAAGTGGGGTCCATGTGCAAAATTCTTTAAGCCATTTCCTTGGAGAAAACCAATGGAGTTCCGAAATCTGACAAAAATTCGAAAATGTGATGAGTGAGCCACCTTAATGTTTGTACATCGGTTTTTTTTTCATACTCGATTTAAATCGGAACAATATTCTCCAGGCGTTACAAATTATTGTCTGCTATTCTATTTTATTTGTCAGTACTTTTTATTTGTTTTGATTAATTATACTTACTTGGACAATTATGAGTATTGCAGTTTTGAGTAGCAGATGTACTTCCGGAACAAGAAGCACCACCATGTTGAGGTGAGGGATTCGTGCAAGATCTGGATTTCTGTTGTGTTCCACCACCACAAGTTACGGAACATGTGTTCCATCCTGACCAAACTGTCCAACCGCCATCGACTAAAAATACATGTACCATTTGAAGAATACTTATCGATGGCGGCATTTTTAAAGGCCCATTGTATAAGAATTTAAATTCGCGTAATTGAGATTCGGATACGTATTTCTACCGTTTTTATATACAATGTGTTGTAACTTTCATTATTCATTTTTTTTTGCATAATGAAAGTCATTGAAATATTGTTGCCATGCAATATTTCGAAGTTTCACTAACATTCAGAGTTTCAGATAATTGTCTAATTTTTGCAATCGAATAAGAGATAATGTTCGATTTTACTGAAAAAAACTCAGAGAATATTGTCTGTAGGTAGAATTAAAAAAAGAAAAATGATCTTGGATAATGTCGGGAAAATTGGAATTGAAAATTTTGAAAATTCAATAAGTTAAAGAGAAATTTGGTTCAACAAATTAAAATTTTGACAACATATATCTGTTTAGAAAATATAAAAATCAAACATTTGAAGCACCAAATAGCATTCAACTTTAGATATGGTGCATGAACTTCAGCATTTAGGATCTGGATGACTGGATGGTGATATCCCCTGAGTCCAACACAAAGCGGCAAGATACCGAAAACTCCGTTAATTGACTTCTACAGACGACAAAGTATAGTTTGCAGACAGAAAGCACACATTTTATGTTCGTAGAGAGTTTCATGATATTCACAAAAACTGAAATCATGTTTTTCGCATTCAAAGTGTTCGTGTTCAGAATTATGGGGAGGCGGGGGCAAGGGACGTAACTGTTATTGTGTTATTGGGTAAAATTGATTCTCTTTTATCTGTTATTGTAATGTCCAATTCTCTGTTATCTGTATTTGAAGATTCAGTTTACTGTAAGTAAGGCAATTTCATTACCCTGCTATCTGTTATTGAAAAAAATTAGTTCGCTGTTATGCTGTTATTGGACCCCCCCCCCCCTTTTGCCCTCCTCAATTATGTTTGGTACAAGTACAAAAAAGCGTGGCATACCAAGCACAATTCTGGCATTTTCATATGAACTCAAATTAAGTTCTATGATAAATAATGGTAAAAAAGTTCTTTTTAAAAATGTTTGAAGCATGAAAGCTTATTCTGATATTTTACGAAAGGATACGGAGTAAATGAACATGAGACCATAACACATATGTTATCTCCAACTGCAATAATTTTAATGAGCTGTATGGCCATTTCGTAAAGTAATTCCTCATCAGCAGCACTAGAACCCAAACAAAGG
Source organism: Modiolus philippinarum (assembly GCA_002080025.1). Lineage (NCBI taxonomy): Eukaryota > Metazoa > Mollusca > Bivalvia > Mytilida > Modiolidae > Modiolus > Modiolus philippinarum. The sequence continues at coordinate 36,064 of MJUU01031614.1, read as the reverse complement.
AAATCTGAATACATATTATATTTCATCGAAAAATTGAATCTTGAATTTCCAAAAATGTAGGAGTATGTCTGAAAATCGATAACAACGGGCACTACTTTTAATAGATACATATACCTATAAAAATCGGAGAGTTATCTATTGGCGGATCCAAGTGGGTTTTCAGAGGTTGGAACCTTTTTTCTGGAAATCGTTGTAATTTCGTGTAGAATTTAGGGAAAAAAATTGAAAAAAAAGACTGGAACCCCCTGTTTTCTGGAACCCAATCGAACTCCCTTTTTCGCCGGTGGTTACTGTGCTAAAAAGATGTGTACCATAATTAAAAACCTTACAATATACTGTCATTCGAATTATTTTTGCGTCGGCTTTTGTTCTCGATTTTGGTGAAAATTATGTCAGCAAAATATTCGCTGTGTGGTTATAACTCGCATTTTACTGATATATCCAAAGCATTTCAAAGGGCAGTGAAATTTACGCGAAGGCTAAAATTCGCGTATAATGATCACCCGAAGACATAGCGAAAATTAAACACACGCGAAAAAATGTCCGATATACGGTAAATTGGTGCTTTTTTGCTGTTTTGTTTATTGGCTGTGGTGAGTGTTAATCATAGTATATAAAAGGCCAATATTATTTACACTGACAATCCCGATAAAGCGTTGCGGTAGTGAAAAATTATTTTTTAAAAATATAAGCTTAGGAGGTCATTATCTTAAAGATTGTCTTGTACAGTATCAAGTTATTTTTGTTTTACTAGATTTCATATACTATAAAATCAAAAATCGTGCGTTTATTAACACCTCTATGTAACAAGAAAACACATAAATTCTACTTATTTTATATACGTCAGTATCTCAGTAACATTTTTGTGAAAACATAAGCAAAAAAAAACAATGTATTTAAGATTTTTTTTATTTCATTTTACTATTTTTATTTCTTTAAGGTTAAAGGTCCCTATTTTCATTTCAATGTTAAACCTATGGGAATTTTGTGTAAAATCCCCAGCCTGAACATCCTGTTGGTTTATTCCAAAAATTCAAGTGCAAATTATTGAGATAATTACCCATGCAAAGCTATCATTATTTTATGCTAGTATCAACAAATTTAATGATTTTGCAGAAAAAATCTTGAAAATATTGTGGTAGTTGGATGTTTTGTGGGACAAAAATGCGGTCTGTTCGAATGATTTGGCGTTTTTTATGTGGTTTATCATAAATTTCGCATTCAGTTGTTGATGATACTTGCAATGAATGGCAGCTTTGTATGCATAAATGATACAGTAATCTGCAAACGAAGTTTGCTAAAGAACCAATAAGCCGTTAAGGCTGGGGATTTTACATAAAATTTCCATAGGTTTAACATTAAACTGAAAAAGGGGCCTTTAACCTTAAGAAATGATTCATGGGGCCCTTTTTACAACAGGCTGGACATTTATGTCGTATTATTTTACCCCGAGTGTTAACGAGGGATCAAAAATGACATAAATGACCAACCCGTAGTAAAACAGTGATAAACTGGAGTCTGCATGAGTCATTTTGATTCTAATATGACATGTATGGTGTATTTTTGTATTGATGAGACCTTTGCATACAAATATGGTCACCAGTAATTGAATGTACCCATTATAACACAAATAAAACTGTAAACATTACATCAGAACCAGAGATTTGTGTTCTTTTAACGTGAAGTCACCAGGCATCGTCGCCTATTTTCATGCCGTCACAATGGCAAAATCGTCGTTTTGCAGTGGCAGTAAGTCTGTCGCCTGTTGCTCATATGGTTATTACTTTTTTACAACTCTAGTGATCTCAGAGCGTTTAACGCACGTCATATTAGGATCATATATTTTACCATCAGTATGCATTGACAAGCATTCCATGTATGGTTACATTTCATCATTTAAAATTTGAACAATATCATCTCGATTAATTTATCTCAAGAGCATGCAATATTTTGCCCAGTGACACTGTATTTTCTTTTCATAATGTAACATGTATCGTCAAGAAAAATCTGACACATTTTAAGGTAGTAGATCCGTGGTAACCCCAAAATTTTCCACAAACTCAATTTTCTTTAAATTTGCAGTATGAAACAATTGTGTGCTAATATACTTCAAGAAAAAATTTTGACAATTTTCACCGTAAGATTTTTGATCTACAGTTCATAGAAACACCCCTATCTAAGGGGTCTTAAATTCTGTCCAAAAAGCACTATAAGATGTATATTACTGTACTGTATATTAATAAGAAACAACATAAATTAGCCCTAAATTGCTAAACTGCTTCTTAGAAACTTTAAGACCTAAATACTAGATAATAAATATCATAAGCATGCATTAAGTGTTGATTTGCAGTACAAAAAAATTATATTGTCAAAACAATGCTGAAAAGAGAGCTTCATTCAATTTCTTCTGAACGAAAATCTTATAATTCAATTTTCATCAAAAACTGAGGAATTATACATATGACTTATATCAAAATTTTATAAAAATTCACCGTACCCTTTTTCATTATGTAAGGAAAACTGCATAAAAAGTCATAATATTCTTGATACTGAACGTCAAGATGAAATAAAAAACCTCCCTTGCCAAATATATGACTTTCATTTATTTCATTTTGAAGTGTTTTATAAAAAGAGTATTTTTATAATAAGATGGATAATTTGTCTCTATTTATGAAAAATATTATAAATATTGTGTTTTATTCATACCAATCACAACAAGTAATTTTCATACAAAAGGAGTTATCTCCTCTTACCCCAGATCTACTAAATTAAATAATAATATCTATATTTTTGTGATCTACCGTCTGCAATAAAATTATGAACAATTCAATAGAGCTAGGTTCAACCCGCATATGACAAATCTGTTTTTACTGACCACCGAACTCAGTAGTGTTACAGAAGGATTAGCAAGGTTGGTAAAAATAGATGAAGACTTGTTTTCGCGATAAATTATTTCCCAATACAAATTTGCTTTTACTTTGCGGCAAGTTGTTTCTGAGATTGTCGTCTGTTCTTCTAAACACGTTGAGACATATGATTTCACGATCACGATGTTTTCATGAAATAGCTCCAGGGTAAAAGCTATCTTACATCCGTTTGTATTGAGGGGTTCAGCTATTTCTATTGTTGTTGCACGTATACTCGTAACGGATTGTGTAATAACGAATATGTAAATATCATAATCTCTTCATTCTGACATACAATGTAACAACTACAATATTCTCTTTGATGCTCTTTGATGCTGGTATTTGTCCATAAATAAAGGTTAGAGGTCTGGGGTTTTGAATCCCTCTGGTGACATATATAAGATATAAAACAACCACTAATGTATTGCGAAATTAATTTATTGCATAAAATTAAGAATTATAACCTGTACAGCTAAATATACACAGGCTTACAAAACATGTACATACTGCATGCATTGCTTGAAGCAAAACAGTATCCGAAGGGAAAGTAAATCACCAAATAGACTTATTCAAATACTAGTCAATGTTGTTTGTATGTTCTGAAAATTATTATTAGACTTGTAAAATTGATACAAATAAGACGGAAATACTATTGTTATAAAGGTCATTATTTGAAGTGAGTTATGCTAGTTAAATGGAGTGCGGGTGTATGATAGAAAGCGCGAATAAATTTAAAAAAATGGAAGAATGTGTCCATGGGACACGGATGCCCCCGCCTCCTTGCAATCGAAACCCTTAAATATTAAAGGCATAACTATGTAC
>MJUU01031614.1:15819-31093 GCA_002080025.1 Modiolus philippinarum | reverse complement strand
AAGTTTGGTTTTGATCCGATGTAGTATACTCAAGTTATCATCCGGAAACCAAAATTTTATTGAAATCTTAGTTTATTTTTAGCAACTGTGACCTTGACCTTGGGGGTACCAACCCGGAAATCTATAGGGGTCTGTCTTCGGTAATAAGTAAGCATGTGACCAAGTTTGGTTTTGATCCCATGTAGTATACTCAAGTTATCATCGGGAAACCAAAGTTTTATTGTAATTTTAGTCTATTTTTAGCAACTGTGACCTTGACCTTGAGGGTACCAACCTGGAAATCAATAGGGCTATGTCTTGGAAGATAAGCATACCTGTGACCAAGTTTGGTTTTGATCCGATGTAGTATACTTCAGTTATCATCCGGAAACAAAAATTTTATTGAAATTTTAGTCTATTTTTAGCAACTGTGACCTTGACCTTGGGGGTACCAACCTGGAAATCAATAAGGTTCCGTCTTTGGTAATAAGCAAGCATGTGACCAAGTTTGGTCTTGATCCAATGCAGGATACTCAAGTTATTATCCGGAAACCAAAATTTTATTGAAATTTTAGTCTATTTTTAGCAACTGTGACATTGACCTTGGGGGTACCAACCTGGAAATCGATAGGGTTCTGTCTTCGGTGATAAATAAGCATGTGACCAAGTTTGGTTTTGATCCGATGTAGTATACTCAAGTTATCATCCGGAAACCAAAATTTTATTGAAATGTTAGTCTATTTTTAGCTACTGTGACCTTAACCTTGGGGGTACCAACCGGGAAATCCATAGGGTTCTGTCTTAGGTGATAAGCAAGCATGTGACCAAGTTAGGTTTTGATCCTATGTAGTATACTGAAGTTATCATCCGGAAACCAAAATTTTATTGAAATTTTAGTCTATTTTTAGCAACTGTGACCTTGACCTTGGGGGTACCATCCTGGAAATCGATAGGGTTCTGTGTTGGGTAATAAGTAAGCAAGTGACCAAGTTTGGTTTTGATCCGATGCAGGATACTCAAGTTATCATCCGGAAACCAAAAAGATGGACGTAAGGATGTACGGACGTACGTACGTACGGACGGACGGACGTACGGATCAGGGTAAACCTTAATGCCCCCGGTCGCCTAGCGGCGGGGGCATAAATATGCCATTACAAATTCAAAATTGTGTATTACTCAGAGTTGTCACTGCTTCCATGCCTCCAAATTCAAGGATATTTCCAGGACTTTTGAAGGATATTCTAGTCACTTTCAACGACCAAAATAATCGACAAAGTTGCAATAATTTTTTTCCAAATTTTTTTTAAATACCACCTGTCGATATCAAATTTATCAAATGCCAGGGTTTTCAGGACATTTCCGAATATTTTCAAATTCAATGTCTCTTTCAGGTCCTTGAAATTCAAAATGAAATTCAAGGGTTTCTCCAGTTTTCCAGAATGTGTGGCAACACTGATTACTGAAGTATTCATAAAATGATTCATGAAATAAAAAATCTTGTTAATAGGATCTTTTTTATTACTTTAATCATTGTAAAACTTCGTTATTTTTTTAACGTACAATGCTTTTTGAAGAAAACTTTTTATATTTGTTAATATAATGTCGAATAAAATTGCGAATGGTATTTTTTATTATTATTATTATATAGAAAGCGGTGATTTATCGAGTTTTCTCAGTTAAATAATAGCCTGGGACAAGCTGGCTACCTGGTGCATGGACAACAAACAAGCCAGGTTCCCAGGCTAAGTTAAATAAATGTCATATTGTTACCGGTGAAAATCTATATAATAAAAAACATAACTAATCGACCATCATAAATATCAATAAAGATATCATTCGTGTCGATTAACGCAGTGGATTAAAAGTTCCGCAACTCGTTAATCCTTCTGCGTTGTTCGGCACTCGTGACATTTTTATTGATGTTCACGACGGTCAATTAGTTATACTATAAGTAATCGTGAATTTATTTAAATGTAACTTAAAGTGTGAAATTAAAAAAATGATTATAGAATAGTGATTTGTGATGTGCATAATTATTCACATTTTTGACAGTGTTTCACTCATATAGAAAATCTCATCGCTATGTTGATATATCATATTCAGTATTTCAAGCAAAATTTGAATTTTGAACTAACAAATGCATTAACAACTATCTTACCCAGAAACTAATGTTTGCGAAAGGTATTAAAACATCATTTTATTAGCGAAATCTCTTTGCGGTTATGATATAAAACAGCAGAGTTTATCTTGCTGGTTGCTATGATTCAGGAGAATGCTGTTGTTAATTTATCAGAGTTATTGTAACAAGGATACACAAAAAGGAGTGCTATTTGTGATAATATTGGATATACAGCAAATTAAATATACTAGTAGTATAATTGGATATATAACAAGTATGCAAGGTTGTCAGTAGTGTACACTGAGTCGTAAGCTTTGTCAGGGTAGTACCGGCAATTAAGGAAGATATGAAGAGATAGAGGTAGTCACGAGATTAAGCATTACCATCATTGTAGTCTGGAGATAAGGCAAGACCTACCAGTGGTATTAAAGAGATCCATCATTGGTAGTCATGACATAGAGCAAGACGTACCAGTGTATAAAGGATATATATGAGCAGAAGCAAGGATATGAAACAAGACCTACCAGTGGTAGTAAGAATGTAAGGACACCTATCAGTAGAAGCTAGGACATAGAGCAAGACTTTCATAAGGTAATAAGGAGGCATATTAGTGGTATTAAGAAAGATCTATCAACGGTAGAATGGAGATCTGTCAGTGGCATTAAGGCGCTATAGCAAGACCTATCAGAGGGTAATAATGAGATGAAGCAAGACTTAACATTATTCTGTCGTTACAGTGTTTGATAACAGGTACAAGTGTGAACCCAAATACAAATGTAAATGGCTTGCCCGTATCTGCTTGGCCTCTAAATTGATATGAAATCCAACTGACCTAATCAGAAACTGAACAAGCTCAATAGACTGTAAAATTTGGTATTGACAAAAGCCATATAGCAGATCATTATGTACTACCCAAGATCAACTTACATACCAAATACCATTAACCTACCATTTAGACATTATGAGAAACCAGACATGCTCACTAGACCATAAAATAAAGGTTACAGGTAAAAGTCGTAAGGAACACTGGTACCCACAACCCAAAACCAACCAAAATACAAAATATCATTGACCTAGCTACCACTAGCAGATACTGATCAAAACATGCTCACTCGACCGTGGAATTGTCCTATGCCATACTGACATGTTTTACCCAAGACCAAAATACATACTAAATATTATTAAATAGTTATGTAAAATATGATTAAAATTGTCTATGCAATTGAAAATGATTAGAGCAAATATAGATAGGTTTACTGGACAAATACGACCAAACAGGCCCAATACGGATTTACTGGCTCAATTTGGATTTACTGGCCCAATACGGGTTTACTGGGCCAATACGGCCAGGCCCAATACGGACTTCCGGTTCATTAAATCTTCAACAAATGGCGTCAATATCACGAACAGAACATAATTCCATGTGAATAATCTGCTAGACTGCTACAATGTAAACCAATCGTACATTTTTTAATCACGATTTTTTTAAAACGGAAATTCAGTTTCATTTCCGGGATCCGATCCCGTATTTCTACATTCAATTTGCAGAAGTTCAAGGACATCAATGACAACGCTGGTTTGTTGACATTCTGAAAAATACTTTGATAGTTCAGTGATGTTTAATATGAAACATCATAGTATTCAAACATGTCAACGATTAGATTTCAACAAAAAATGCTATGAAGATCAGAAAAGTAAAGCTTTTTCAGGTAACCACCACTCGCTGAATTATACTTGAGTCATTCGCGTGGCTGACGGACATCTCAATGTTTATCCATGCCGTCATATCACAAGTCAAATTTACAAATGTTGGAGACTGCTCCCCATAGCAGAAATACCTGAAAATAAACTTGAGGATAAAGTAATCATGAAAATTGACTGATAAGTCCTTCGCCCATTTTGTTGCCACTAAATCAATAGCAAAGTTTTACATAACTATTTAATAAAGGCGTCATAGAAGGTTATTTTTCACATTGGTCCTGTATTATGTCCTCGGACAGTCGTATTGGGCCTCGGCGTTGCCTCGGCCCAATACGACCGTCCTTAGACATAATACAGGACCAATATGAAAAATCCCATTCTATAACCCTATATTATCGACATACCACTTATGTTATTGAGAAATGGACTTAAGCAGGGAAACTTAACGTGGCCACTAGACCGTGAAATTTGAGGTCACGGACAAAAGTATTTACCAGACTGACATGTACTACCAAGACCAGCCTACATACTAAATATTATCGACCTACTTCTCATAGCTATTGAGAAATGGACTTGAGAAGAGAAGCTTTATGTAGCTACTAGTCCGTGAAATTGAGGTAAAGGTCACACGATTTTTAGCCAGGCGCTTAGCACTTGATTAATTCTACCACTGGACCAAATATGATGTTCTTTACATTAAAGGGTTTTCAAAATATCCTGCATTTAGTAAAAGTTATGCCGTCGCGATCGTCACTCTTTGTACGCCTATGTCTCGCTTTCTGCGACTTTCGTTGCGGGTGAGAAAAAAAATGGAATTTTCTATTGCTATAATTTTTGCAAATATTTATTACAACTTAAGTAAAAAAAGTATGGAGAGTTCAAAAGATCCTTCAACAAGTACACGATGTAACTCCGTATAGACGCCTGTCGCAATTACATTGTATACATTTGTCATAAATATGTACTCTTAAGTCTTTTGTTGTCACGTGTCTTTTCATGTGGATTGATATTGACTAAACATTATCAATCACGCACATATCTTGCCGAGAGAAAAAAATATAAAAAATTTCGGCAACAATTGACCTTTTTTCTAAGTATTTGAATTTCCCTGAATATACGGAAGCGTATTGGGGACTTTAATTGCCTCAAGAATAGAAAGAGATTATATGTTATATTCTTTATAGGGATTGACACATTTTATTATTTACTGTGCATAGTATTTCAAAGAAGTATTGCCTTTTAGTCATGAATTTTTTCCTATGTTGGGCCATTTTCAAGATATGCTAAATTCTGACGAAAATCGTGTGAAGTGGTCCCTGATACGTATACTTCCTAGGAATAAAATATATACAACACTTGTATGTTTCTGGCATTTAAGCAGTCGAACATGGCTGTAAATAACCTTTTGTGTCCAATTAGCCATTTTATAACAATACATGTACTTGAAGAGATACACTGAGAACCAAAACCGACTTTTTTGCGAATGTAAAACACTGACATTCCAAACAAGTTGCAGTTAGTTTAGTTTTGTTTCCTGGATTTTAACAAACAAAATTCAAAAATTGTCAAAATCTGTCAGAATTCATGCAATCACAGTTCGTTTGCTTAATCTTTTATCTTAAACTATGCAAATTTATTTGTGATATTGTTTATAAGATATAACATGTTAAAAATGTTATGCTTTGACAAAGTAATAGATTCAAGTAGCTGCATAATTCTTGACAATCTAATTAAAATCATATTCTCATCTTGCTCCCGTTTACTGACGCGTCGCAGCGACATATCAGTAAACGGGAGCAAGTTTTAATTAGATTGGATTCTTGATTTTATTTGTTATGTTTGAAATGTCTTGTTTTATTTGTTAATTTTGTATTGTAATTATTTTAAGGGTCAACCAAGTGGCAAAACGTAGCACTTAATCAAAATCAAGATTTATAACACAAGCTAACATTGCGTTTTTGGCTCATCACTGTGAAAATACTACACAGTAAATGCATATCAAACAGGAAATGGGACAATTGTATACAGTGTTGTTTTATAATGACTGCAGATCAGCTTTGGAAAGTAAGCTTGGGGTTTAAATTTTGACAACTGTTCAGTTAAACTTTTGCCACTTGTTTGAATTTAAGTTAGCAATATGTATTGCCATCAACTCCTAAGGGGAGTACAATTGTGCTTTCAATAAACTTTTAATGAATCAAGAGATACTGGTCATATTTTACATGTAAAGTAATTGAGGATGAAAACCATTTTCTTTTAAATTGTAAAATTAATAATCAAACTAGGACAATTTTTTTGAATTAATACATCAAAACTTCCCAAATTTTAAAAATTTTAACCAATTTCAAAAAATTAATTTCATTCTAAATACCCTTTTACCGGTAGTAAATAATCTGTTGAAATGATATAGCGTCCACACCGGTCAGAGAGTCATCTAGATTACATTCTTTTATCTAACTGTCCATTGTATGTTGTATATATGTTTTGTATTGCTTTGACCCAAGGGGTGTAATTTTGCAATAAAGATTGTTGTTATCAATAATGCTCCAGAAAAAGGGGAATCCAGTCTTTTTGTGTGGCGATTTTGTTTTTGTTTTTGTTTGTCAATATTTGGCTATAGATACACGAAATTAAGAAAAAAAAAATCTAGAAAAAAGGGAGTTTCAACCCTCGGAACCCCTCTTCTCTTGATCCGATAATTAAATACTATATAAAGTAGTAGGGACCGTAAATTGGCTTCCAAGCTCTTTAATGTTCTATTCTTAATTTCGATACTATAGGCGCTTTACTTTAAGACAACATACAGCGAGTACACATTATATAACTTTCAATGAAAAGAGATCTATTTTCTATAAAATAAAAAGTGCTCAGCCTGTCTGCAAACTAACTTGGCTTTATCGAAAACTTGATTATCATGCGGTTCTGCTATTGAAGATGCAATTTATTTCGTTTTTAGAAGTCATCTGTACAGCCATGCAAAACAAATTCTGAACGTTTTTAGTAGTAAACATAGAATTCTATTCTCTGGTTTCACCATTGCTTTCTTGGTGCAATTTTATGAATTGTCAAAAAATTGACAAAACCACCAAAACTCCTTTTCTTATTTCTTATATTAAATCCCGTAAGACCTTTGCTCCCTATGATTCATACAGCAATAAATTTATTGGATAGTCGATAGAATCAACTTAAAATGCATGTGACATGGAAAACAGACGACCTCGTGTAAAACTACAAATTGATGACCAAAACCCCTAGTTACATTGTGTACTTGGTAAAGGAACTTGATCTTCTGAACTTCCATTCCCTTTTTTCTTTAGTTGTATTATATCAAAATCTGATCAACAATAGAGTGGATATGACAGTTAGAAAGTTTGAGAATAAATTTTTATCAACGTAAAAACGCATTCAATTAAATTTTGATATCAATGATTGCAACTTAATTAATTGAGCTGGAAATGAATTGGAAATATTACTTTGAAAAAGTATTCACATAATTTTTCTTGACTTAGTAATTTTTCTGATTTCTTAATATGATTACTTAGTTTAACTTATAATTCCGGTGTTCGGAAATATTGTCCGTTGTTTAATTTTTATACACCACCAAACGAAGTGTCGGGATATCGTCTTTTGACTTATAACTTGTGAAACAAGATAAGATACCGTCTTAAATCTGGGTTTTGTCAATTGTTTACCACTAAAACTTATGCAACGTTCACTTATGGGTTCAAAGGTGTTCTGAAAATGACCCTGGAAAAGTTCGACATTTTAGGGTTTCCGGTCAAAACCTTTGAACGATAAAGGCTTCAAACTTTTACCATTTTTAAAGTTGAATTAGAAACAAAATGCTTGAATAAATTACTTTCATATAAAAAAAAGTATATCTGTTTACAGTGAATTTGAAAAATCAGGGAATTTGTAAAAATCACTGAAAATTCAGGGATTTTGTAAAATCACTAAATTGGTCAGTGTTTTTGTAAAATCCCTAATTAGAACCAGGGATTTTACAAAATCACTGAAAAAATCAATCATTATTTTACTGATTCCCTGATCATGTTTAGGGAATTTGTAAAATAATTTTCAGATATTTCATAACATTCAGTATGTTTTTATTATTTAACAGATTAAGTTAAATCTATCAGATAACCAAACTCTAGATAAAAACATTAAAATATTTGTGATTAATATTACAGAACTTAAGGTTTTTAAATTTTTCAGAATTTCAGAGAATTTTAAGTTCGATGCAATATGACTCTTGAATAAATGTTACGAAACGAAGATCTGTTTTTTCTTGAAAAGACAGGTAGGGAAAATAAAGTATAAAGCAAAAATCTAGCTAAAAACAGATATAGGAGAAAACATGCAACTACTTTTATATTGTAGAAAAAATTGAACATGGTTCATCTTGTACTGTAAATGCATCACCGTTTAGTTCATAATAAATAAAAAAATCCTAGATGTCCCGATTTTTTTGTTTCAATCCCTTCCGAAAATATTGATTTGGTATTAGCTAAATTATGTTCATTTTCTTCAAACTTTACAGCATCTCTTCATAAATGATGCAAAATAAAACACAAAATTCACCTGCACATGCTGAATTTAATATATAAAGTTGGGATAAAAAATCAAGTATTTTTTTTCTATAACGGCCTTATAAAATGTAATCTGTAAAAGATAAATAAGTTTTCTAAGATAAATAACTAACAAATAAATAACATGACCAATAAAATTGCTTAATAACAGACTTTTAATTTTTCTCATTGGCTGATCCAAAGGGGGGTTGCGGGGGTTGGAAACCCCCCTTTTCGAACAATCATGAAATTTTTAATGAATTTCCTGATGTTTTACTAAAAATTACCCCCAAAATTTTAGCGCCTCGCTCCGCTCAGTGCAATTTCTAATTGGAACACCCCCTTTTCAAATTGCCTGGATCCATGCCTGTCTCTACAGAATGATATTCTCAGGTTTTCAAATTGCATTTGTCACATAAATTGTCAAATATTTTGTTATTTTGGTCATAATCTACCAGAAAATTAGATTTTGACATCATAATTTTATTTACATAAGTAAGGAATAGTCATCCTGAATTGTTTTAAATTTATTTTCCATGAGTTAGAATATTGCCTAGATAAGTCATCATTCTGAGTTAATTTGTGTAAATTTCAATGGTTTCGCAATACGTTTTTAAACGTAGTTTTATATGAATTACAGTATTTTGGGTAGAAAACTTAGCATGCGAACATCTTTGTGCAAATTCTGGTAATATATTTAAATTTTGTATAGTATAATAATTACTTCTGTTAATAATTTTATTTAAATACATTTTGTACATCATCATCTCATCTACCCGTAAAATTTAACATTCTACTTAATCAGCGATTTTGTAAAATCCCTAACAAGAATTTCAGGGATTTTACAAAATCCCTGACAATTTCAGGGATTTTATAAAATCACTAAAATGGTCAGTGGTTTTACAAAATCACTAATTATTTCAGGGATTTTACAAAATCACTGATTTTACAAATTCACTGTAACATATCAACCGGATATCTTATATATCCAATTATTACCACAAAATTACAACACTGCAAGTGTGCAAATTCATATGATGCTATATTCTGAAAAAATACTCACTTGGGCATGGACTTAATGTGCATGTTTTCGAATCTGATGTAGATCCACTGCATTGGTTTCCACCATATTGAGGTGTAGGATTATTGCATGACCTTGACCTTGTTTGTTGTCCAGACGCGCAAGTAACTGAGCACGATCCCCAATTACTCCAGTTGCTTAATCCTCCATTAACTAACACAGAAAAAAAAACAGCAATTAGTATGGTGTACAAAACATTTATCAGTTTTACTATCTATAGTTGAAAGTGGACAGCTCAACATTTTAAATGTTTAATTTTGTTAAAAGTGACTGGGAAATTTTTTCTTACAACGATGCGTGCTATGAAAAAAAAAATTATTCATGTATTTTGCACAACCTAGGATTATTACTATTCTGTATAAGGTCAAAATAAGTTTTTATGGATAAATTTTCTCTGTACTGGTATTTTCACATGTTCATATTTTTGTTATCTTGATCAAATCTGTACAAGACAAAAAGATACTTAATAATTAGTAATATTTGAACGCAATTCTGTGAAATACTCTATAAAAAATTGTACATACTTGGACAGTAGGTTGATGTTGTGCATGAACTACTCTGAGTTCCACTACCAACACACTGCTTGCCGTCATACTTTGGTGCTGGGCTGTCACAAGGTCTTGTCCTTGTTTTTGTTCCTGTTGCACTAGAACCAGATGGTGTGCACGAAATTGAACATGTACCATAGGAACCCCAACTTCCCCACTGACCATCAACTGGAAGATATTAGTTTCCATTCATTAGTTTTCCGCAAAACATAATAGAAGATTTGGTGTACCGACACGAGAACTCTTTGAAATGTTAACTACATGAAAAGACACCATTCAAGTTCCCTTTGTAGTATTTGATTCAACAGATGTAGAATCCAAGATTTTGTCAATTCTATGCCAACAATGTAAACTTAAACGAAGTATATTAAAAAATTATTCAAAGTATTGAAAAGGGAAGTGGTCACCAGGGTATTACTTTATTAACTCAACTTTGTTATATCACTTCTATGCCTACAAAGCTAAATACAGTGACCTGAAGATTTTACACGTAAGACATCTCACAGATACTACCGATTTCTACCAAAATACAAGACAACTCTTTACCAAACTATTCGGGGAGTTTTGAGTTTGATTTTTCTTCCGTAGTGCGACAGTGGTTTACCAGCAGACTAGATTCCTTAAGCTAGCCGGCAGTTTAGCGGCGAGCATTCTTTGACCGATATTTTTTAATTACGTTTTGTTCTATTCTTTTCATTTTCAAGATAGAGTTAGTAGTTCTGTATAGGGTTTTATTCGTATGTTTATCAGAAAGGGGGTTTGGTACCTAGAAACCGGTTTGGCCCTGTCGCTGGATTTTGATTATGCCGATACCGAGTCCGGGTATCCCGAGTTCCTATTGATATCTGCATTTGTCTTATCTTACATTTGTCTTTTCTATTGCAGTTCGCTTGTGGGTTGTGGCATGAGATTGTAGTTTCGGCAATTGTGTTATCTTTTGTTGAGTGTTAAAACTTTTTTCAAATATTGTTAACTTGTGACTGAAAACAACATTTGCAGTTTTCTGACAATTTATGATTATATATACTTTTGAACCCTATACTTCTCTGGATCCAATGATGTTAAAGAGAGTGATAACATCACAACAAAAAGAACAGACTATGATTTTGCATCTTATTTACTGTGTGGTGTTAATTTAACGATATTGACTTAATTTTGAAAAAATTCCAAGATTCGACCAATTGTGTTTACTAAGTTAGCTCCAGAAACTACGTGACCTCGTCTTTTTCATTTTTGTTTGTTAACGTTGAGGCATTTTTTATTCACTGTGGCCTGTCTTGATAAACCCTGGGGCCATGACGTACTTCGAACACGAATCACGTCGGGATTAATGAATTTGGACTTTGAACTCTACAGTATTTAGTGGTAAATACTGCCTGACGTCCAATCAAATTTAATCACGATACAATTAAGGGAAACGTCATCTTTATTGAAGAAAGTCGAAAAATAATCGAGTCTGGTCAGAACGCAACATGTAATCCCCCAGCAGGCACTCGACGTTTAATAAACGTTGAATATATGTTAAATATGGTCGGAAGGTTGATCAACCGATTGCCAACGTTGAATCAACGCTGATAAATCAACGTCGAATAAGAAACGTTGGAACTACGTCGAATTTTGAGTATTAAATTCGATGTTTAATCAACAACCTGATTTTAACGTTGATTTGCGGTTATATTTTCAACGTTGAAAAATGACTTTAATTCAACAAGATCTGGAGTTACGTAAATTTTGTTATCGAAGAGTTCAAAACACTGTTATGGGTTACTTATCTTAATTTTCATTTTTATAATGATTAAGATATTAGTTTGACGTATTATGAACAAGAAATATTTTTTATAGAAATTGGAATTCAAAGAGAAAAAAATATAACAATTAAAAGTTGTTTTTTTATTTTCCGTACATTATTCTTTTTAAAATATTTTTAAACAAAGCTTTTTGTGTACAATTTGGTAAATAACCACCATTATAACCAACATGGCCAAATGACTTGTTCTTTATATAACTGACAAGAGATGTATAGATACACATGGTAATCGTGTAGGATAGATTATGTTACAAATTATATCCAGCTGTGTTTCCTGTCAGTCTATAGAACAAAGAAATTGACCACATTTTCTCATCGCCATTTTGTAAACAGATGCAGTTTTTGAATTCTTATTTGTGTGAGTACCATTTTTTCTACTTATAAAAAATGTATATCGTTTAAATAATATCATAATAGTACAACATAAATAAACTAACGGTTGCTCGACCAAACTTTTTAAAAATATTTTAAACTTTGATTGTTTTAATAAACACGTATGTCTCTTTTTCTAGAAAAGCGATAATTTCTTTTCAACGGAGAGAAATGAGCATTTATTCTTTTTGTCCGAAGCATATTTGTTGACATTGACACTTGTGTGTTTTTAATAATGAGAAATATTATGATTAAAAAAACAGTCTAATCTTCCTACCAAACATACTAAAAACAATGTGAAGTATTTAATTATAAATACTAAAAAACACTATTGTTCACATAGTTCCTTAAAATAATAATTGTGATGTTTGTGTATATTTTCCCAAACAGATATTTTTGGATATCAGATATCAGAATGAAGAGTCATACTGAAAAAAAGTATAATTTGTAGTCCTTTCTGGAAACCATTTATTTGCTATTTAAATAAAACTTTAGCACTATATTGTTTTCGGATAGGTTACGTTTTGTCAACTTCTCCTACCACATGACATGAAGGTAAGTCATCCAATTTGAACATCGCCGTTGGTTCAAAAGAACAGCTACGTTGACAACAACGTATATAACTGGTAATATTTCAATATAATTTCAACATTTATTTGACAACTTTTCGACGAAATTTCAACTATTGCCACAATAAATCGACATAATTTCAACGTGAATATGATCAATATTTCAACAAACTAACGATCCTTTCTCGACAGATTTCAACACAAATATAACGTTGAAATGTCAATGTTGATTCAACGTCAGATATTTGACGTCAATTCAATTTCCAAATCCAACTCAAAATTCGACGTTTAATTACTGTTGAAATTTTACCTTGATTCAATGTTGAATCAACGTTTGTGTGCCTGCTGCGCCGGTTGTAATTTTAACTATGATTCTCCAAATAGTATATACTGGCATCGATTCCCGAATAAAAAAAATATGAAACAAATATAGAAAATCATATAGGAACATTAAACCAGTCCATATTGTCTGTGCCTTCAAGGGTTATATCGCTGGAATCATAGAGCACTGAATTAAAAGGAAAAGTATAATTGAATGTGAAGCAATCTGTCAGGGTGTCAGCAATTAATTTGACAATGTTGAAAGCAATGTAAAAGTAATACAAGAAACTTTATCCAACAACATCAGCGAATAGCGAAATTAGAAGACTCTAACAAATTAAAACATTCAACCAATTCAAGAAAATCTTGAATCGATTTAATTTTTTTTTTCGGGTCTCAGGTGTACATTGTGACGCTATAAGTTGAGAAATTCCCTCTCCAGCGAATTAAAAATAGAACATTACAATGAGTTCGGTAATGTACACAGATTTGGCAGAATTCGGAGAAACGGTGCCAAACCAATCGTCGCTCGTTTTCTTAACCGAAAGCACCTTGAATGTCTACTGAAAAAACACCCATCGTCTAAAAGGTATACCTTTTGTAATCGGCGAACAATTTCCCCGGAGGTTTAGTCTCGTTGTAGAAAATTTTATCCGATATCGAGAGAAGCTAAAAAGGTAGGGTGTATTGTTTCAATGGTCCGTGATAGGCTTGATCATAGATGTATTAGCCATAGATATATGGCTAATACATTTATGGCTTGATATAGATGGTGAACTATATACCCCAGACAAAGAAGTAGCTGCAGATGTAAGAAATAATCCACACAGAGGCTATAGGGAGGTTATGTTAACAACGCCTGCTCGAACTAACCAACAGACCTTATAAACGCAATCGAGTTGGCAAGGACACTCGCTTATGGAAACGCCACTAAGAGTGTGTTCTGAACGTTTCAGTGAGCTCTTCCAGTGATGAAACTTTTACTTACAACAAATTAAATTGTAATAATTCTAATGTATTGCGTCTTAATTGTTGTAGTTTAAAGAAAAGACTGAACTATCCTGAATTTCAAACTTTGATTAATAAAAAAGATATTATTTCTCTTGTCGAAACCAAAACCGATGACTTTGACACGATTTTTATACCGGTATGAATAGGAAAAATGTATTCTTGCAATAAAATACCAACCTCCCATATATTGACCCTGATGAAATTGAACGATTAAATAAAACGTTAAATAGACTTTTTTCACGTGATGAAATATTTGGTTGCATTAAAATAAAAAGACAGCAGGGATGACCGTTTATTAATGAATACATTAAATCTACAGCTGATATTTTTTTTATGTTTGTGTCATGTTGTTTAACCTTATTTTTCAATCTGGAATAATTCCATATAGTTGGGTAGTTGGTTATATAATGGAAGTATTATATTGTTTCCATGGTTATATAAAACCGATTTACATATAATAAATGTAATTCATCTTTTTCCCGTGTAATAACAGTGTAAGACAACGATAAAATAAATCTTTATCTTTGCTATTTATTTAAATGGCCTTGATAGTGTTTTTTAAAAGGACTGGAAACTGTTACTAAGGGATCGACCATTTTACCTGAAAGGGGGGGTTATGGTTTTTTTTTTCTGGACAGAAAATTTATTTATTTTTTGCACGCGTATCAACAAAATATTTTTTTGTAAAATCAACATTATTTTTTGGGGCAGAAAGCCTCCTTCAGAAAAATTTTTTCCATCATTTTGGCAGCCAAAATATGTTTTTTTTTCACATAAAATCAGCTCCAATATATTTTATGCCCCCAGATCGAGGTTCGGGGGCATATTGTTTTTGTCCTGTCTGTGTGTCCGTGTGTCTGTCTATGCGTCCGAAACTTTAACCTTGGCTATAACTTTTGAAATGTTTAAGATAGAACTTTCATACTTGGCATGTGCATAGGACTAGTCAAGAGGAATATAAATATGCAAAAAAAAATTAGGTCAGGTCAAAGGTCAAGGTCACACAGGTCAAAAAGGGGTGAAATTGGCCGTTTTCACATGTTTGACTGTAGAATCCTTATTATTTATTCTATTGAGACGGGGTTTGTTTTATGTTATTGCTAATAAAATTGCGCAACTGTAATATGCAGACAGATTTGAGGTACCATTTACCGTTTTTGAGTAACAAGAGGCCCAAAGGGGACATATGAAAAAAAAA
>MJUU01031614.1:0-13250 GCA_002080025.1 Modiolus philippinarum | reverse complement strand
TATATATATATATATATATATATATATATGCGTCTGAAGTCAGAGACCAACTGAGATTTAGAATGTGATATTATCGAGAACATCTTTCCACTGAGGAATTGACCATCAAAATTTGAGTGACACGCAACACTACATTTGAATTTCACTGTTGCAGATAAGGCCCAATTTCGATGAATTTACATCTCGTCATAATATATATATATATATTCTTACTTGGTGGTGGTGTTGCGCAATCTTCTTCTGCAACTCCGTCTCCATCGTCATCTAAAATAGATAATGAAGATAATAGTGATTCTATCATTTGTTTCCAAAGATTCACATTATTTAGTCGTTCTATAATGGACGTTCGAAGAGAATATGTACTTGCCGCCGCTCATTTGTGACTCGGTCGTTTGACTCATTTATGAAAAAAGTGATTTCATTTTCCTATTCTTGATAAGTAATCCATTCTACAAATTTTCATAATCGCCATCACGAGTAAGTGCGTCAGAAAATGTAATGGTCTCGGAACGTGCCGCTTACTTGTTGACAATTGACTAGATCTCGCAATGAGCCACCTGTTGGAACTTTGATCCTAGCACATACGAAAGCTTTTGTTTAGCAAAACGCTTACCCTGTCTACGTACTTGGCCTTACTCCTCGTGAAATTCATGCTTATCGTTTTTACATTTTTTTCGGTTATTGGACTTAAAACTGTTTTGGTTTTATCTGCACTACTGATGAGACATAATTTGTCGAAATTCGCATATGCAGAAAAAAATTAATAGTTACTTCGATATTTTGTTATTTATCTCAATTAATCATTGAATGCTGACCAAATCTGTAATCTTCTGATAATAAATATACAACAAAACCGAGCATTGTTCATTATAACAATATAGAAACGTTAGCACACAAATACTCAATTATTTGACTCGTTTATGTGTTATTCTAGGGTTCTCGATTGCTCCTATAATTCAGACGACAATATCCATTAGATCCATTTATCAAATTCTTAAAATATACTACTGATACAAAATGTATATGTATGACGACAAAGATATTCTAAAATTCTACTTACCCGCGCCTTGATTTTCTGGAGTACAAAGTTCTTCGTCAATCTTTCCATCACAGTCATTGTCTAAACCGTCTCCAACAACAGTTGGGCTTGGAACACACACCTGTATATGTTATAAACAGACTAATCACAAGAGAAACATTTTTGGATTTCTAGAAGATGCCCGCGAAATCGAGGGAATTGTTTTTAGCAATTCTGATAGAGTAAGTTGATAATAAGGTTGTAACATGTGGCTGCTAAGAAAATGTTACAAAATATTTTCCAAGTTGCCCAATCTAATTAACCATGTCATCATCAACAAAGTCGTTGTCCTCTGATGGTTAGTTTCACTTCTAAACTCGTGATTCTGCATACCAAATAATGCTATTTGGCCTTATTTTGTGTTTGTTATTTCCGTCATTTCTGGTACATGTGGTAACATGATTTCAATCAAATCTTTGATATTTGTTTTGTTGGTTTTGTTGGTTTTGTTTATTCCATCTAATTCTTAATCTTTCTGCGGTTAATTAGGCGACATGGCAGGACGTGGGAGCATCGGCAGATTCAGCCTCCGAAAAATGGGGTTCCAATGGGGTTCCAGAAAAAGGGCTCCAGGTCATTTTTTACCAATTATTGTCAGTTTTGTATTAATTTGCACGAAATTTAAAAAAAAGGAATCAACAAAAAGGGGGTCCATTTTCCAGAAAAAAGGGTTTGAACCATGGGAGCTATGGATCCGCCAATGGGCAGGTTGTTTATAAAACAAACATGCGCAAATTTACAGTAATTCAATGAATATTTTTTGTAAACAATGAAGCAAACCAGGCAAATGTCAGTATTTTTTAGCTGTAAAAGGCGGGGCACTGTAGGATGTGGGAAAATGAACAATAACGTCCAATGGCAACAAATACCAACCGGCACATAATGCAGAAAGATAACAACACCAACCCTTGAACAATTCAAATATGAAAAGAATTTCAATGATAATTTATGATGAATTAAGGAAAAGACAACTCATCATCGATCTCCGGAATCGGTTATTTTCACGAAAATCGGCGATTTTAAGAAAAAAAATGATTGTTTTAAAGAAAAATTTAGGAAGAACAAAACATGATTTCTATAACTCATATAACACATACTTTCCATTTTCTATGGTTTCTGAGGAGATGCGGCTCAAAGAATTCGGTCTCTTAATTTAGTATTATAGATCTCTATGTACCAAGTTAGCTTGTCAATAAACATCCTTTGTTATCGAATTCAAAATTATATTCCCTTTACCAAATATAGCTAACTTGGTAAAGGGGTTTATCTATAGGCCTTTTCAAAAAAAAGAATAGTTTGGAATTCAGATTCGGCATTTAGATACAACCAATCCGTTCCGGTTATCAACCTGTGGTATAACTGACTTTATGGATTTAGCTTTCTTTAAATTCTGGATTTTTAAAATTGACCAATAATTATTACATTTTTGATAGCATTATTCAATTTGTGTACTTAAGGGAGTTCCAGCGTCAGATATTTAGACGCATTTGATATCTTCGCCTTCTATTCAAACAATGTTAAATATTTTTGCACATGGGTCATATTTTCTTGGTCATAGGTCACTTCAAAATGCAAAAATTAGTAAATGTATAACAAATTTTTATCGACTTCTAATTATAATATCGTTTAATCAGATAATGGAAAATGAAGAAAAACTCTAGAGAGAGTTTTTTCCCGCCAAAATTTTAACATTTTATATCAAAAAATTTTTACATGGATTTTCAAAATTTTTTGCTTAAATTCTGTTAGCAAAAAGCTTTTCAAAACAACAGGTCAGAATTTTCATTCTTATCAAAAATTTTCTGACACTCGTACTCCCTTAATCAAGTTTAAAAAAATATAAATATGTATTATTTTAAAGCGTGGAATGCAAACAATCTCGAAAGAAATCAATAAATCTACTGACGTCAATGTCAAGGTATCTTACCGGTCAGTCACAAAGGCAAGATACAACGACAAACTGGGAGTTATAAATGGGAAACATTCGTACGAAATGGTATTCAAAGTACGTACACAGTGGCCAAGTTGAAGGCATACAAATCCCTACAAGCCTACAGTTACTTCGTTTGTGGATTTGTACTGGGCATTTGTATTCGAATGGTAATAGTGTCTTCTTAGGAAAAGTGAAAAAATTCACAGCGTATGTCTGAGCAAGCCTGAGACCGTGGTTGATCATAGAAAATGATGGTTCTGTCACATCTGCAATGTGACTGCACATGTACGGCTGGGAGAAGTCTGCTCACATATTGGTGCCCTTTTGCTTGCCATAGAAGCTGCAATAAAGATCTAGAACAGTAAAACGGTGACAGAGAAGAAAACATACTGGATACTTCCCAATGCATTCAATAAAGTGGACGTAACATAGACTTTTACCTCTACCAAGGACTTATAATGATACTCATTATACTAATAAAGAAAATGCATCACCTGATTCTGAAACAAACCGAAAAGGAAACGGCTAAATTATGTGAAGGAGCCTACTGCTAGTGACTTTACTACATTTTAAACGCACATGGCGAAGAGTAATTATATAATGGTTTACTAGGCAGTGACAAGTTTTCTCAAGATTTTGATACGTACATTTTTTCTGATTTGCGCCGTTTACATGTTGCTATATGTTTGGCAGAGTTAAGTTTGATACTGTGTTGATACATGAACTATGTCTGATGGCTTGTCGTTGACCTTGATATTGATATGTTGTCCCTTTTATATCTTTTGATTTCTTTTATTTATTTATAACTTTTTTGTATATTATTATTGACTGAATTATCATATGTTCATGTATTAGAGGAAATAAAAAAAATGAATGAACTTGTTTCAGCTACAGTAATTTGAAATTGTTAATAATTCCGATAATTTAATTTACGACTTGTATTTAATAATAATAAGTTGTTGTGAACATCCTGTCTAGGAAAGGGAAAATAACCGCTGTTTAAATTTACGTGGATAAAGAGGTAAAATAAGGCCTCCAAGTAATTTACATGGTAAAATCTTAAGGGAAATATGCAAAACGAACTAAAAAGTGGCTTACTGTCGCAGCTTGGCATAAAATACCTACTAAAAATTCGTTTCACTATTTAGAAACCACTGACTAAGAAAACATTCCTTATCGAAATGTTTTCTTCGCTCTCCTACATAAATATTAGCTTACCGTATTGACTGGAGCCATTCTCATGCCAGTTGGAAAACCATATGTTTCATATTTGGCTTGTCCATACAAGTAACCACCAAAAATAGAAATAGGTGATGTGTGTCTGATAACATGTGATCCTTCTGGAATTGAAATGTAGCCTGCTACATAGTCTGTTCCACTAACTGCATGATAGGATGTGCCACTTGGGAAAGAATTTCCGTTGTGACGTAATCCACTCTTCTCTGACGATTTAACCACAAACATGAAATAATTACTGTATGATCCATATGACCATTTTGGTGTGCTAAAAGTGTAGTCAGCGCCATATTGTTCCATTGGAGGAATCAACATTAACATTGGATCAGATTCTTCATTTGAACTTTGCTGACTCATACAGAATTGGAACACACTGATGGGTTTGTCAGCGACCACTTTACAATATCTACCAGATGGAATTGTCTTCTGTACAAATGTTCCTTTGCTGGAGATTCTGAAGGAAGAACTGTAACCTCCAGATATTACCACATTCGTATTATCCTCGCTAGCGATGAATTTAAAGTAATCTCCTGTTGTTCTTAATGGAATCGGGACAGTGATAAAATTCTTACCCCATGTATCTACTGGTGCTAGCTGCTCAACAATGTGATCAGAACTTCCTCCGCTACCAATATTTGTTCTCCTATTTCCCCCTAGGACTCCAACCTTTTTATTTGATGTTATATAAGATCCTGTCAGATCACCATAAGTCTGCAGCTGAAGTATTTGGTATTTCTGTAGTGTTGTTGTCAGTGTATTGCCACTTCTATATGTTGTGCCTTCAAACGATAATGTTTGACTTCCAACGTGACTTGACAACTTGACACTCACTGTTGTACCATCCTCCACACCAATAACCACGAGCTGGGTTGCGTATGATGAAGGATACCAAGATACAGTATAATACTCGGTTCCAAGTACGTCTACCGGAAGGGCAAGATAGGCATCACATGAATAATATTCTTTGTTAACACCATAAACTACCACCTCATCATCAGCTGATATCTGGATACCTAAAATATGATATTGATTTTGGCTTGTTCATATGTAATTAAGATTTTAAATTTTACAGTGAAAGAATTTTTATTATAAACTTTTCACAATTCTTTTTTGAGGATTCTACTCTTTTTTTTCTTTAATCGCACTAACACTTTCATGTTATATGGAGTCAAACTCATATTTATCCGTTAATTGTTGAAGTGATAAGACATTTTTGCAGTTTTCATACCGTTCTTGATTAAGGCAATATCGAACCCAAAATTGTGAAGTACTAAATCTTTTTCTATTGTTAATCCACAGCAACATACCTTTGTATGCCCTCGTTGTGCCTTCAACCCTCAAGTCGTTGTCCAAAAATAACTGTTTTACAACCCCAGATGTAACAGTAAATTGGTGATTGATATTCTGTGCTGTGTATTTCGGTGCAGTGACTACAACATTAACTGTTGTGGTACGGGATGTAGTAACAAAAACTTCAGTATCCAAACTTTTGCCACTGTTTGCTCCAAAGCCGATAATAAACAAAGTACCTCTGTTATCAGGAGCTAGAAAATAAAATTTCAAAATGTTTCCATTCATTAAATACCAGTAAATATTTGCATTTTCTATTCCTATGAAAAAAGGAGAAGATAATGATGAATTTAATGTTTATTATTTGGATAGGAACAAAAATAACTTAGAATATGATATTTTACGAAAAACAATATTGTATTCGGATATCAGCATTCAATATCTCTGTCCCTGTAACTTTTATTTTCTGAAACACTAAAATCATGATGAATAATCTTTATGAAGATGTAAATTATCATTATATTTCAGTCAGTAGCAGTCCTAACTGGATGGCGGCATGTCCTCATACCCCAACGGAGTATGTGTAGTTCAATCTTGTGAGATAAACTGCTGAACATACCTGGTGTCTGACTTTTTATAGATTTTATATACTTATTTTATATACTTATTAAGATTATAATTACCTGCTGGCTCAACGTCATCTATAACTGCAGCTAACAGCAGCAAAAACACTAAGTAACACCTCCCTAATAAGAACAATGTATAAAAAAATGTATAAAAATTTAATTATACTTCGTAAATTAAGATTACATCGGAAAACGGAGGAATTCGTTCATGCAATAAAACGAGCTTATAGCAATACGAGTTGCGTTTTTTTTTTCATTTAATTTTGGAAAAAAAAATCATCCTTTCAAGTGAAAATCTGCAGAAATTAAGCAATTTCAATTCAACTTCCTCGTGTAAACATAAAAAGGTTGAAAATCAAAGAAAATCAAAATTATAAAATACAACACACATATTTTACTTACAAGGATGTTATAATTTTATTTTTTACATTGATTGTTTTAAATCTTTGTTCAATGTCGCATGCAACAATTGGTTTTATAAACGAAATAATGAAGTATTCTCAGCATTTTTATGCATGATACGACATCTGAAATCCTTTTCAGACTTATGGATACGGCATAATGGGTTTTAGAGCTTCAAAAAATGAGGAAATACAGCTCATAGCGGTTACAAGCTAATTTAGCTAACAACTAGAACTAAACTTATATTTTTAACGTCGACTTCGGTCAATCAAAACAAAACTTATACAATGAAAAACAGACTTTAAATGTTACTATTTTAATTTTATCTTGGTCTTGGCATAAAGTATCCAGTTGTAGAAACTTAAGTTGAAGACCGAAGAGTTTATTGAAGTGTCCATAATACTTTGTAGAACTTTTTGAATATGCGTCAGCAAAAGTTTCGTCCGTAACTTCTGACCAAATCACCCATTATTTCTGTCATCGTTAAAAAATCAAATAAAAATTGATAACTTTCAAACATCACTACTAGAGCGCTAAAAATTAGAGGATATCGGTCCAAACCAAGTGAATTATTAAAGTCACAGTTTGTTCATTGTTGGGCAGTCATAAAGATATTCGAACTTTCAATTTGGAGCGATTTGATGGGGGATAAGTATTTTACTTAAATATTTGAACTTGTGGAATTGCAAAAAAAAAAAAACAAAAACAAAAAGAAAAACAAACAAACAAACAAAAACAAAAAAAAAATGAAAAATAAAACAAAAAAACATTTTCTGATAATGTAAAATCGGAATACGTTTTCTTTTTATTTAGTGACAACATATATTTTCTTTCAAAATATTGTGAATAATATAGATTTTTGTTGCGTCCTTTCTTCAAATATTCTTTAATTTCCCGAATCTAAAGTAAAATAAATACTAGTATTTCATTGGAAAGAAAATACAGAAGAGACATTTATTTCGAGAAAGTACATCTGATACTGTTTGAAATCCTCATTATTTACTATGCATTTTTCAATGATTTATGTAAAATTTGGAATAAAATTCATAATTACCTTTTCCCATACTGAGAGCGGGACTGTTGCACGGTTAATATCTGTTGTTCATATGACAACACTGTGTCAGTAATGCCATATAAATAAGTGATTAAATTTGATCCTTCTTTGGCAAACAATCAATGCTATATTTTCATAAAAAATTATTTCAAACATTCACAGATTAATTCTTTAATATGAAAAATATGGGTCAATCGTATATTTGAAATCAAATGTTGAAAGATTAAGTTTTAAAATAGTAATGGCACTTGCCACACCTGTAGCTCTTTTTGTTCCAAATGGGAACTCTTGTGTAATTAAGGACAGAAATGAGGGCCTGAAATACGAGTAATCGGGAAGGACTGGGTTCCTGACTATATACCTCATAAAAACAAACTATTTATCAAATTAAACTGTACACAACCCTTTTACTCAGTTTTCATTGATGAAAAACAATTAACCTGAAGCACTACAAATAGACTGAATTAGATTAAACTTATTTTATTGTTAAATACTTTTAACAACTGGATTGGATACAAGTAATTACAATACACAGGTAGGATTTTTGTCCTGCGAAAGCATGTTTTGTGGTGGTGTTTTGTCCTATTTCGCCCTGATTTTGAGGCGGTGATCGAAAAAAAATGAAAACAACTCTGATTGTTTTGCAAATTTTCAGATAGTTATCAGCTTTTTGGGAAGATTATGTGACTGATGCTTAAAAGACATGATGCTAACTGTGATAGATCTAGTGTGGTAGAGAAGGCGCGTAGTTTGAGTTAGACAATAGCATTATGGTTCAAAGTCAAATAGATTGATGAATGTTTGCGTTAACATACTAGCAGGTCATCTTCCTTATCATGCGTCAGAATGCCACGGTGTGATTTTCCTGCCTGTCTGATACATAAAACAGAAGACATATCATCACATCATATATGCAAAAATATGAATGCTAATGAGGTAAACATTAGACCCATTGGTAAACTCTATTAATATCTAGGTCCACTGTAGCTGAAGAATTTATGGTTTTTGTGAATTTTTGGAAATTTGTGTACCAAATAAAAAAANATGAATGTTTGCGTTAACATACTAGCAGGTCATCTTCCTTATCATGCGTCAGAATGCCACGGTGTGATTTTCCTGCCTGTCTGATACATAAAACAGAAGACATATCATCACATCATATATGGTAACTAGATTTACAGAAGTTTCCGTGTATAGCTTTAAAGCGGCTTTCTGTAGGAATATATGAATCTAACACTGGTTAAAAGGCAAGATCAAGAAATCTCGACACCTAAGGGTAAGATTTCAATATTTTTCTGACGAGGCTTGCCGAGTCAGAGAACCATTGAAATCTTACCCGAGGGTGTCTGAGATTTCTAAATCTTGCATTTTCAACGGTGTTTGATTAATTTTCTCACTTTTGTTCATAAAAACGTGTTTCGGCGCCGTCATGATGTTAACCATCCGCCATTACTAAGCGACTCACCATGACGTCAATGACGTCATAGTATGCACGAGGCTGTCTCACATGGGGTGGTGTGAGACAGAAAAATCTCACACCGCTAAAAAAAGGAACTGACCTGTCTCAAAAGTGAGAAAACCCGGTTTTTACAAAGTGAAAATGGCAAGCGATTGTCCGTTAGGTACTTTTTTTTGCCTGTGCAAATCTGACGGATTTTTTTAATCCTCTAGAACATGTTACAAATGTTCAAAATCGCATTTTTATGTCATTTAGTTTTAACTGAATCATATCTTGTGATAAGAGTACCAGCCTCCTCAGAAGAAACAATTTTTCATTCCTGAAATAACGACAGTAGAATACCGAAGGAACGAGGGGAGTGATAACAACAAAAATGAAAGTCCATAGACATGGCAAAAACGGGAACACAGAAATACCAGAATTCACGTATTTAGCGAATCTGTTTCTGGAGTGTGTATGGAGACAGTTTCAAATTCTGTCAACATAGCTGGCCGATTGACTTTAAGCCCTCTGCACGTCATCCTTTAATTTTACTAGTAGCATTCACAATCCGATTTCCTTTTCTTCAATCCTAATATAGCCATGTTGAACTTTTTCAGAGTCATGGTAGATTAAATTAAAAAAAAAAACATGTTCGCTTCTAATCCAATATTACCGCCAATTGGGATTATAGTTTTAAATTTGATCTTATGGGAAAACTCATTCAAACGTTAACTCTAACACCCCCTAAGCCAATGGAACCAAAATTGTTACGATTGCCCATCGATGGTCCCTTTTCAAAATAGTATACTTTATTACATAATTATACCCTTAAGGGTTAAAGCAATACAAAAAACAAACATGTATACAACATATAATATTACAATATACAGAAAAGTATTACGATAACTCTCTGACCGGCGTGGACCCTATGTCAATTCCACAGATTGTTTTAAAAAGGTACAAACTACCGGTAAAGGCGTTGAATTAGGGTTTAAAATGAAGTTGATTTTTTCAAATGAGTTAAAGTTTCTGAAATTTGGGAATTTTAAATGTATAATTTTGAATAATTCCAACCTTTTCTGTTCATTAACTTTACAGTTTAGTAAAAAATGGGATTCATCTTCAATCACTCTACAAGTATTACATATTCTCTGTTCACGGGGAATATTTTTGTAACGACCAGTTTCAATTTGCAGACTATTGTCGCTTAAACGAAATTTTGTTAAAATTTGTCTATTTTTAAAAGACATTTCTGATAGATATTTTTCAAAACCTATATCTATTTTAATTTTCAAAATAGTGTCTTCAATATCGTCAGCTAATACAAGATGGCCGCAAAAGGAGTACAACGTTTAACATTGTAACTGAAGGATCTTCTTTGAATTCACTAAACAAATTTGAGCCGATATTGGTCAAAACAGTCCTTGGATGTTACCTTTTTAAAATGGTATCCATCTTGTCGGTATTCAATCTAAGATGACCGCCAAAACATTCGATCCTACTTGGATATCCATTCAAATTTCTTTTCTCTGAAACTACTTTGTCAATTGGCCAAAAGGCCTTGACTGATCCCCACTTGAGACAGTATCCGGCAGATTCACATCAAATCAAAGATGGTCATCAGCCAAACTAGATCACAATAGTCATTGGGTGGCTCCTTTGAAACCCAGTAAGGTCCTAGTGAGCGACTGAGGCTCTTCAAAGCCTCACTCTGTACTATTGTGAAAAGATGAAATGATGTCGTGTTAAATCGAGTATAGGTCTTGAGTGGTAAAAGTCGGATACAGGTCGGGAAAAATCGGGTTATGATCGGGACGATCTTGTATACAAAAAAAAGAAAGAATCGTGTTAGTCGAGTAATGATCGAGTACTAATCGAGTAGATCGTGAAGTGACTCGGCATAAATCGAGAAGCGAATGAGTTAAAGTCGGGTAGAAATCGGCATGACCGGCTAAAATTTTGAAACTCGATCGAGGCCGATCCCTTTTCTATTTCTTCACGACTACCTCGATAAAACCCCGATTGATTCCCGATCTGTTCTCGACATATAATGCACACGACCCAGTCTTCAGGATATTTTTTGACATGTCAGAAATAGTTCATCAGAGTTTACACCGCCGATCAGACCAACTCGATCAACTCGACCATGCTGTTTTATCCCGATCAACGTCATAAAATTAATTTTTGATCAAGCTAGCTCACGACGTCCATTCGACCTTTACCCGATTTAACACGACTAACACTCGACCATTCTCGATCTCTTTACGATTCACGTACGACTTATGCTCCATCCTCATTTGACCAACCAGACTTTGTCAGATTGAGCCAGATTATAGCCCGATTTGTGTTTGATTAACTAGACCTGGTCGGGAGAAGATCGAGAAATGGTCGAGTGTGCTCGAGTTTGTCCTGTTAGTACGTTTGTATATACGGGGGTAAAATGTGAAAATTCAGGGAACAGTTCAAGATGGTAGAAGAGCAGCAAATTTGCGGCTCATGTGGCTGATGCTTCAAAGAAGAGATGATAATTGTGATAGATATAGAGTAGATGAGAAGGTGGCTCTATCAAAGAAGGTGTAGTTTGGGTTATGTAATAGCAAATGCTTCAAAGTCATCATTACAGAGGAATGAATTTTCGCTTTAACATACTAGCAGGCCATTCTCAACATGCGTCAGAATGTGCGTTTTTTCTGTCATTACATGTAGGACTAATCTGATACATAAAACAGAAGACATATCATCACATGATATCGGTGGTAACTAGATATACAGTAGTTTCAATGTACTTTTAAACCTGCTTTCTGTGGAAAAATCCGGTTTTTTGAAGTGAAAATGGCGGGCGGCTGCCCGTTGAGTACATTTTTTCCGGTGCAAATCTAAAGATTTTTTTTTATTTTCTAGTGAATGTTACAAATATTCAAAATAGCATTTTCTGATGTAATTGAGCTTGAATCATATCTTGTGATAAGAGTACAAACCTGCTCGCGATCGGAAGATATAATAGTTTATTCTTGAATTCATGTATTTAGTGAATCTGTTTCTGGGGTGTGTATATTGGTTTCAATTTCAAATTCTGTCAGCATAACTATAGTCGATGGTTTACACTGCCGATCAAAGCAACTCGACCGAACTCGATCTATGAATATTCATGAATATTCATTGATCGGGACACTGATCTGGAATGCTCGGGTTCGGTCAACTAACCAAATCGGGGCGATCCTAGTAGTATATAGCAGCACTTCAGATCCATAGGCCCTATGTTAAACTCCGAGCAAATAAGTCTAAAAGTCCCTCCCGATTCCGTGTCCGGAGATCGTTTCCGTTCCGGAACCGAGAAGTGTAATAAATATGCCATATTTAGTATGTCGCTGACCTTTGGTCTCTCAACACCTATGTCTTGCCTTAAGCTTTGGTCTCACTTGTCCATTGCCATTGGTCATGCCCTGTCATTGGCAAATATTAGTCTCACCCTACCTCAGTTCAAGGTTCTTTTATTAGTCTCGCCCTACCACAATTCAAGGTTCTTTTATTAGTCTCGCCCTATCTCCATTCAAGGTTCTTTTATTAGTCTCGCCCTACCAAATTCAGGATTCTTTTATTAGTCTCGCCCTATCTCAATTCAAGATTCTTTTATTGGTCTTATCTTTGATCTCATGCTAACCCTAACACTAACCCTAACCTTTTCTGTTGTAGTCTTGTTAGATAATTAGTACTGTTGTTTTTGTTCACGGCTTACCTTAACCAACCTAACCTTAACTTTTATTTCGACCCTGGTCATTGTGTTTTATATTTCATGTTCTCTAAGCCATACTTTAACCCTAGACATTATGCATTATATATAATTTATGTTGTGTTCCTTAAGTACTTATACACACTTTTTCCTAATTTTGTGGTTTTTTGTTCATGACTAACTCTAACTATCTTTTCTTTCTTTTTAGTTACTTCTGCTTTTATCCAATGCTATTCTTCCTTTATCCAACCTCTAACCCTAACCTAAATTGCTATGACAACTTTAAATTTTTTATTTGTTTTTCTTTTGTTTGTTTGTTTTGTTTTAGTTTGTTTCATTTTTATTTATTTATTTATTTATTTATTTTTTTTGGTATTGTTTTTTTTTGGGGGGGTTTATGTTTGTTTATTTGCATATTTATTAATTCATTAATATTTGTTTATTTTTATTTATTTTTTTT
>MJUU01031608.1:2957-21168 GCA_002080025.1 Modiolus philippinarum | reverse complement strand
CATGCTGCGGTCGTATCATGCTGCGCTTGGCGTAGCCCTTTATTATGTAGATAAGTTAGATGTACATTTCATGAATATTCATTTGAATTCCGTCAATTTGATAGGTGAACATCGCTCACGTGGCATATCAATGTGAAGTTGCAATTTCCATGAAACACATTTCACCACGTGTTCACGTGGCGGATGAATTTTTAAAATAGAATCCCAATATACATGATGTACTTCCCTGGAAATGGATTCGTTTTTCATATTTCGGGTTTAAAATGTAATTATAAGAATTGAATGCATTATTTTGAAGTTTCATAGGGACTATGAAAGGGTGACCGGGCGCACATTTTCAACATGAAGCGCTACCGCGCTTCATTAAAAATGTGCTTCGGTCAACCCTGAAACTTCAAAATAATACATTCAATTCTTAATTGAAGCTTATTTAATATACTTTACAATGAACACAAGTTTGGGCACTTTACGCCATTTTTATGATCTGGGGATGCAAAAAATATACCCCTCCCCTGCAAAAAATTGCGAAAATGACGATTTTAAAGCTTTCAATTCCTTTCTGATGAATAAATTTCATCATTTGATCTAGTTTTTATGCCTCATTTATCAGTTGTGATACAATGTTGAAAAATAAAACCATTAAAGTACTTAAAATTTTGATTTTCGGTAAAAATTTTTTGAAAAATGGAAATTTTCGGAATTTTAAATATTTTCACAATTTCGACTTTCTTACTTCTGGATCGTATAAATTTGAATATATATCTAAAAATTGCCAATGCAATAATGATTTATAACATGTAAGCAACAAATTATGTGGAAAAAATTCAGAGTCAGACTTAATGCGGGATCAAAAATGCCAAAATTAGCACCCCTCCCCCTTAAAATTAAGGGAAACTTCAAAATATTCAGGTTCTAAATGATAAAAAGATCATGTCTAATGCAAATAATTGAGTGTATTTCACTAAAACTGACATGCAGAAGCCCATTTAAGTAGAATTAAACTTTTTACGGGGTCGTTTTTTTGGCCCTTCTGCTCGAAATTTTATGAAAAATGGGAATTTTCCGTTTTTCAGAATTATCGCTAATTTAACTAAGAGATGTAAAAACTTTACGAATTTAGTATATAACGTAAAAATGTTGATAAAATATCCTTTCACTAAATCTAAGCTATTAGAATATATGCTTTTAAACATTTTAGACTTACAAAACTCTCATAAATTGCAAACATATTACCCCCCCCCCATAAGAAAAAAAATTTCAGCACAATTTATTTCATTATTCAGCTTGAAAAGCTTCAACATTTTATAAAGGTCTAATAATATAACATTTCAAACACAAAAATGCACAGGGACTAGCATATATAAAAAATAAAATCATGCGCGTGGTTTATGGGCAGTTATACATCAATTAAACTTTAATTTTTGTAGAATTCCGAAATGCTGAAATTTAACATTTTTCACAAAAATCGCCCAAAATATTCAATTTTACCTTAAATTTTCTGCGTTGAAATTGCATATTGCGATAAATCAAATGCATTTTTTTAAAAGAAAGTAAAAATATTAGTATGTTTTGTTCATATATAAGTACGGACAGGCATATTTTTGGCATTTTTAAGCATCATTTTCTTGGGGTAGGGGTAAACTTTTCGGTATTTAGAGTTACATTTAACACCCCTGGTATTACTAAACATTGTTTTAAGATAATTTATATATCCTCAAGAACAATGAATTGGCATACCTGCAGATAAATCCTCCAGATTCGCCACATATAACTATTTAAAAGTGAATTTTGGACAAATCTGAAATGCTGAAAATTCCGATTTTTCACCAATTTTGTACCAAATATTGAGTTTAATCTGACAAGTGGGACTTAAAATGACAAATCATGATAAAATTAATACAACATTGTTATATCCAATGCTGACTTTGCGTGTTTTGGTTATTTTTATGCGAATATAGACAAAAATTTGACTATTTTAGGGTGAATTTGTTGGGGTAGGGGTAACATTTTAGGTATTTAGAGTCACATTAAACACTCTTTGTTTTTTCTAAACAATGTTTTAAGACAACTAATGTATCACAAATAACAATTAAAAGGCATATCTTCCGAAATATCCTCCAAATTTGACATATATTACGACTTAACAGTGAAGGTTGGACAAATCTGAAATACAGGAAATCTTCATTTTTCATCAATTTGGGGCAAAATATTGAGTTTAAGTCAACAAACAGCTGTTAAAATACCAAACCATGATGTTATTCATGCAACATTGTCATATATAACACACACTATTCGTGTTCTGGTTATTTTATGCGAACAAATACAAACAAAACGTACATAAAATTGACAATTTTAGGGAAAATGTGTTGGGGTAAGGGTAAGATTTTCGGTATTCAGAGTCACATTAAATACTCCTTGATTTTCTCAAGACTGTTTTCAGACAACTAATGTATCCCTTCAAACAATCAATTGGCATATCATCAGATATATCCTCCAGACTTGCAATATATAACGGGTTAACAGTGAACTTTGACCAAATCTGAAATGTTTAAAATTATCATTTTTCCTCAATTTCGGGCACGATGTTGAGTTTAAGTCAACAAATGGCTGTTAAAATATCAAATCGTGATGCAGTTCGTGCATTATTGTCATATTGAACACACATTTTGCGTGTTTGAGTTAATTTTATGCGAATATAGACAAAAAATTGACAATTTTAGGGGAAACTTGTTGGGATAGGGGTAATATTTTTGGCATTCAGAGTCCCATTAAACACTCCTTGTTTTTCTAAGCAATGTTTTAAGACAACGAATGTATCGCTTAGATCAATAAGATGGCAAATTGGCAGATATAACCTCCGGATTTGACATGTTTAACGATTTAACAGTGGACTTTGGACAAATCTGAAATGTTGAAAATTCCCATTTTTCATTAATTTTTGGAAAAATATTGAGTTTACGTCGACAAATGGCTGTTAATATAGCAAATCATTAAGTTATTCATGCAACTTTGTCATATACAACACACATTTTGCGTGTTCTGGTTATTTTTATGCGAACAAAGAGAAAAAAAATTGACAATTTTAGGGAAAATTTGTCGGGGTAGGGGTAAGATTTTCGGTACTCAGAGTCATATTAAACACTCCTTGCTTTTCTAAGCAATTTTTTAAGACAACTTATATATCCATAAGAACAATGAATTTGCAAATCTTCAGATATATCATCCAGATTTTGAATGTATAACGATTTAACAGTGAACTTTGGATAAATCTGAAATGTAGAAAATGCCCATTTTTTATAAATTTCGGGCAAGATATTGACTTTAAATGGCTGTTGAAATACGAAATCACAATATAATTCATGCAACCTTGTCATACACAACACACAATTTGCGTGTTCTGGTAATTTCTATGCGATCATAGACAAAAAATTGACAATTTTAGAGTAAATTTGTTGGGGTAGGGGTAAGTTTTACGGATCTAGGAAGTTTATAATACCTCAAAACTACCATAATGTTTACCATTTGTAAAGAAGACATTATGTACTTCCATTTTATTCCATCCTTTCTTGAATTTGAACCACTCATAGATAAAATGAGGCAAAAAGAGACAAAACTTTGTCGAAAACGAAAATATTCAAAGATGTGTTTTATTTGTCTATTTAAAAGTGATAGTTTGGTCATTCCAAACATATAAACATTATGTTAACATGCTTAATTTTTAAGGAAGGCCATTTAAAGACTAAAAACAATTCCAAGAATTATGAAATGAACAACATACTGGTTTCTAAGGACCATTGAACTTACACAATTTCGAGAAAAATCTTATAATTTACGTAAACATTTCGAAGGGGTAGGGGTAAGGTTTTTTAATTTTTATAACGCATTGGGTATAGAAATTGTACTTATGTGGAATATTTGTAAAGCTAATACCACAGGCTATCATTCTATACCATTTTTTCATAACTGAGAGGTACCAATCCGCAATTTGAAGCAATTGAAAGAAAAACTTTGATAAAAAACGAAATTTTCCAAAATTTGGTTGGGCGGGTCTAAAAAAGGGGCCTGTATCAATATTGCGTGCAGGTTATGCTCATGTTAACATGTTTAATTTTGAAGAGGGGATATAGAAGCACTGAAAAATATGGGTGGGGATCATAAGTGGGGGGGTGCACGGGGGGTTTTTCCAGCCCATGGACTAATATTTAGGCCGTCATACATTTGGGCGGATTTTGTAAAAAAAAAATATAAAAAGAAAGTATACAATGGGACAGAAATAAAATTTACAATGGGGCGGATGATATTTCTTTTTACCTGTTTATTAAAACTTTGAATAAGCATTCATGTACTTACTGGTGACAAATGTACGCAATTTGCTACGTTCTTGAAGCGAAATGTTAGACAAAGCTAAAGGAGCCAGGATAACACATGAGGGCAAAAAAGGCTCTTTTCATCATTATTTCAAAACTACTGTAAACCGGGAAATTTTCGTGGCAGTTTTATTTTCGCGATTTTCGTATAATTTGTTCTCTACACATTCTACCATTTTCCCTATCATATATGTAAAAAAATAAACTTTATTTTACTGTAATACTGGTAATAAAAAATTATTCAATTATTGGCAACAAATCATGAGCGAGGATTGAATAAATATTTGAATAAACGGGAAACTGAAGAACAATGAATAAACATGCCTTGAATTTTCAAGGTTTCCTTCTAGAACACACAAACATGAATGTGCTATAGTTCTGAAGTTATTTTAACATTGATTGAATACTGGACAAGTGGCTGTATTTTTCTGTTATTTTATATAAATTTAATTTAATACTTGACAATATTATCAAATTATAAGTTATATCTGCCCCCTTGATTCATTTGAAATCCACCCCATTGAACTGGTTTTTGTCGCCCCATTTATTAGCTCACCTGACCCAAAGGGTCTGGGTGAGCTATTGCCATCACTTTGCGTCCGTCGTCCGTCGTCTGTCCGTTGACTTTTCACATTTTCATCTTCTCCTCTGAAACCACTGAAGCAAATTCAACCAAACTTTACAGGAATGATGTATGGAAGGTCCTTTACAAAGATTGCTCATTTCGTTCCGATCCGATAAAAAACATGGCCGCCAGTGCGGAACTTAGGTTTGACATTGGACCCTATGGGAAAAATCACATTTTCATCTTCTCCTCTGAAACCACTGAAGCAAATTCAACCAAACTTTATAGGAATGATGTACTAAAGGTCCTCAACAAAGATTGCTCATTTCGTTTGGACCCGATAAAAAACATGGCCGCCAGCACGGAACATAGTTTAATATTGGACGCTATGGGAAAATCACATTTTCATCTTCTCCTCTGAAACCACTGAAGCAAATTCAACCAAACTTTACAGGAATAATGTATGGAAGGTCCTTTACAAAGATTGCTCATTTTGTTCCGATCCGATAAAAAACATGGCCGACAGCGTGGAACTTAGGTTTAACATTGGACCCTATGGGAAAAATCGCATTTTCATCTTTTCCTCTGAAACCACTGAAGCAAATTCAACCAAACTTTATAGGAATGATGTACTAAAGGTCCTCAACAAAGATTGCTCATGTTGCAAATTCAACCAAATTTATAGGAATGATGTACTAAAGGTGCTCATTTTGTTTGGATCCGATAAAAAACATGGTGGCCAGCACGGAACATAGTTTAACATTGGACCCTATGGTAAAATCACATTTTCATCTGTCTCCTCTGAAACCACTGAAGCAAATTCAACCAAACTTTACAGGAATGATGTATGGAAGGTCCTTTACAAAGATTGCTCATTTTGTGCCGATCCGATAAAAAACATAGCCGACAGCGCAGAACTTAGGTTTAATATTGGACCCTATGGGAAAAATCACATTTTCATCTTCTCCTCTGAAACCGCTGAAACAAATTCAACCAAACTTTACAGTAATGATGTACTAAAGGTCCTCAAAAATTATTGCTCATTTCCTTTGGATCCGATTAAAAACATGGCTGCCAGCGCTGAACTTAGGTTTAACATTTGACCCTATGGGAAAATACACAAATCGTCTTCTCCTCTGAAACCACTGAAGCAAATTTAACCATACTTTTCAGGAATGATGTACTAAAGGTCCTCAATGAAGATTGCTCATTTCGTTTGGATCTAATAAAAAACATGGCCGTCAGCACGGACATAGTTTAACATTGGACCCTATCTTCTCCTCTGAAACCACTGAAGCAAATTCAACCAAACTTTACAGGAATGATGTATGGAAGGTCCTCAACGAAGATTGCTGTTTTCTTTTGGATCAATAAAAAACGTGGCTGCCAGCACGAAACATAGTTTAACATTGGACCCTATGGTAAAATTATCATTTTCATGATCTACTCTGAAACCATTAAAGCAAATTTAACTTAACTGTATTGGAGTTATGAATGGAATTATATTAACAAAGAATACTTATTTCAATTGAATCTAACAAAAACATGGATGTGAGGAGAACATAGCTTAACATTAGACCCTATAGGAAAAAAATATTTGGTCGTCAGCATAGGCACGGCTTAAAAGCATCTTTGTCAGGTGAGCAATACAGGCTCAGTATCTGAGCCTCTAGTTTAATTATTTATAGAGGATTACAAACAGGCGAAAGGCTGCAAAAGTCCTCTCCTCAACATAAAACAGACAAGACAATATACAATACAACCAATAACTCATACACTCACTTTTATATATACATATAATACAAAACGTTTACTTTTTTCAATAAATCAAATAAAAGCATGTTATCGTTCATTGAAAAGTTGAAATATTTACTCAGCGTATTTCTGAAAGTTATCAGGTTAACATTTGGACAGAGTAACAACTTTATTTTATCGAATACCAAAGACCTAATATTTTCATATCAACAAAAAGTGTTCAGTAATTTCAGGTTTTCTGGCAACACATCTGTTACAGAGTCGAGAAGGGAGTAGGTTATAGTTAAATAAATTTAGTTATGAATCAGCCCAGAGACATATAGATACATGTCTCTGATCCGCTCCTGTTCATATAGGGATATGGATTATTTCACATTTTCATTTAGGGATCTGAATTTTTCGCCTAATATGTATTTAGTGTTACGGATTATAAATGTCATACACACTATTTTGACACAGACTTGTTTCCAATTAATGTCTCTTATTTGGATAGAATTCCGAAGATTTCTTAAAATGACAAAGTTCAACTGTTATCGAATGTGTATTTTTGTAAAAAAAAAAATCGAAAATCAAAATCAAAGTTGCAGGGGCATCTTTGATATATGCACAATTCATCTGGAAATTTTTATTGATACTCAAGAACAATTAAGCGATATTGATTATTTACGTCAAATACTTTTGGAGATATTTGCAAATTTGTTTTAGGGATATGGGATATTGCATTAAAAGTAAAGGTATATGGATTATTGATACCTCCTCCCACCCTACACAATGGTCTAAAATGCTCAAAATCTTTCTTCAACCTGTCATGATTAGCAGTAACAACAACCTATGTAATCCTGGCTTGGTTGAATTTGCAGTTTTTAAAGTCCTGGAAATGAAATTACTTTAGAATTCCAGTAGATTATAACCTTATTACTTCGAAATGTAAAATGGAGTCCTGGAAAAGTCTTTGATGTTAAAATGGCGATACACATTGTATTATTTTTATACTTTATGAGGCGTGTTCAGGGTCACTTAAGTGTCAGTTGGATAATTTTGAAAACTTGACAATCGAAAGATGGCTAACTGTGAAATAAGAAGATTCCTGTTATGGCATTTTGTTGTCTCGCCCGCGACGAAAGTCGCGAAAAGCGAGACATATGCGTACAAAGTATGACGGCGGCGTGAACATTTATGTTAAGTTTTTGTGATTAGGTTACTTTCTCAGTAACTATAAGTGGTAGGTAAATGATATTTGGTATATAGGTTGGTTTTGAGTAGTACATGGGAGTCTGCTATATGGCTTTTGTCTGTGACCTCAATTTCACGGTCCAATGAACATGTTAAGTTTTTTTGTGCTAAGTTTAGTTTCTCAGTAACTATAAGTGGTAGGTCAATGATATATGGTATGTAGGTTGGTCTTAAGAAGTTCATGACAGTCTGTTATATGGTTTTTGTCCTTGACCTCAATTTCATGGTCTAGTGAGCATGTTAAGTTTTTGTGATTAGGTCATTTTCTCAGTAACTATAAGTGGTAGGTCAATGATATTTGGTTTATATGTTGGTCTTGCATAGTACATAACAGTCTGCTATATGGCTTTTGTCTGTGACCTCAATTTCATGGTCCAGTGATCATGTTAAGTTTCCCAGTATCTATTAATGTAAGTTCAATAATATTAGGCATGTGGGTTTGTGTTAGATGGAAGATGACAGCCTGCTATTTGGCTTTAGCCCTTGACCTCATTTTCATGGTCTAGTGAACATGTTTGGTTTTTCAGTATATATCAGTGGTAGGTCATTAGTATTTGGAATATTTGTTTTTTGGTGATATGTGACAGTCTGCTATATTGCTTTTGTGAGTTAATCTAATTTCAAAGTCCAGTGAACATGTTAAGTTTTCTGATTTAGGCAGTTTGAGTTTTCACATCAATTTTGCGATCAAGTAGGGACGGGCGAAACATCCATTTGGGTCCACACTTGTATCTTTAAAACATCAGGCTGAAGTCTTCTGACTCCTCTTACATTCAAAGTACATTCAAAGCAATAAAAACTGCTATATTATAATCCTTTACAGTATATTTTCCAATGTTAAAAAAGGGAACAACACATTTGTTTTTCAACTTGGCATCAGGTTCTAGTATCCTGACAATAGTAGCGAATTTTTAAAGATTTTTCTGTAATATTTCAATAGAGATAAAAAAAGAACCTCTATGTCTATTATACAAGTTGAAAATACAAAAAAAGATACAAAAAAAAAACTGACAAAACAACCCCTCCCCTTAAAAATAGCAGAAAACAAAAAACAAAACAGACGCC
Organism: Modiolus philippinarum; assembly: GCA_002080025.1. Classification (NCBI taxonomy): domain Eukaryota; kingdom Metazoa; phylum Mollusca; class Bivalvia; order Mytilida; family Modiolidae; genus Modiolus; species Modiolus philippinarum. Next base: position 12,183 of record MJUU01031608.1, on the reverse strand, counting down.
TAGGGGTATCATGAAAAGGCTACCAATCTTGAATTTTCCCAAAACAGTTAATAACCAGCTGAAAGTTCCCTAAACACATTAACAGAAAAAAGTCAAAAAAGTCTTGCCACCCCTTTTTAATAGTAAACAGTTCTTTTGTTAATTCTCATAACTAGTTAATACAAAGTAAAAGTTTAATGAAACAAAAATAACCAAATGGTCAAATACAGTTAAACTACTGATTTACTCTACCAAAAACATTTAACAACCAGCTGAAAATGTCAAAAACAAATAAACAGAAAAGTTTTGCCCCCCCCCCACCATAAGACAAACAAAATAATCGCATGAAGGAAAAAGAGCATTTGAAACGCTCTTGATTTTCAAAAGAAAGAAAAAATCGAACAAGGCTAGGTTTATTGGCACATCCTTTTAAACTGCACACTGATGAAGATGTACAAGATGTAAACATTAGCACGTGTTCATGATGTTTGTAAACAAAAACCATGTGACAATAATTTTCGTATGCGTTAATATGTCGTTTAGGCTTTGTGTTTTTGTTTTACTTGAAACAATTGAGGAAATGGAACCAGAATTCCAGATTAAGGTTGGGGTGGTGCACACTTTAACAATCTTCTTGGAAATATCGTGGAATATGGTAATTTAAAAAAAACGAGTTGGTAGTTAGACGGACCTTTTATAATTCTAATTATAGATTTTATTTTCCAACTATTGCACAACATTTCACTGTAATAAATATAAATATGCCTCTTCAGCACTAGAAAAGTCTAGATCAATACTTACAAATTAATGGAAGACACGTATATCTAGCTGACTAGTTGTGTCAGTCTATTTTTATCGCTTGTGTTAATTTCGTTCGTTGATGGATAAATATCACAGAAATTAGTAGGAATAAAGACAATGGCGCAAAAACTGTCCAAAAGTGATATTCGATCTGGTAATACATTCAGAGCATTCAAATCCAAGTAAGTATAAAATCAATCTGATATTTAAGGTCTGTAATGGATGAACATTTTACATCGGGGGAAAAGGGGGCAGGGGCAGTTACAACTTTTGCAATATTCTTTATTTTATTTTTATACATTTTAATTTTATTTGTTTCTTGCAATTATTTGAGGCAGAGACATGTCTTTGTTTGAGGGTATAATGTTTGTCGACACAAATATCTCGCACAGTCTGAAAACTGAAAAGGGCCCCAATGTTGATCACCTCTTCACCGTCAATGATGCATGTATAATTTTTCCTGACAGTTGCATCAGTCTCAAAATGAAATAGTCAAGAAATGGTTCAAATTTGCAGCTGCAATTAGTGAAGTAATAGTCTCGTGGATTGGGGTGAGGGGATTAGACAACTGTCACGAACTTCCGGGAATTCGGGATGAAAATGCCATCGGGACACAGGAACGGGATGTTCTTAGACCTGGAAAATTTCGATTTTATGGGGAAATTTAACTGGATTGGCAAAAATTGGTTTCTTAAACATGATCTTCCGGGATCGGGACATTTCGAAAAAAGTCAGGATTTCGGCATTACTCTCGTGCATAGCTCTTTCCCTAGCTGAATTTGGCTTTCTATTTAGCCCCTTTCGGTCAGCTTTCGCACATGCAGAAATTAAATTTACAGTGACTTTTCTGTACAAACAAGAATATTTCTTTATTCTGGTCCGGAGACAGTTTGTCTGACCCATATAATAGAAGTTTGATATTTATTGTAACGGGATAATCTATAGCTAAAATATTTGAATTACGCAACTCATTGTAATAAAAATGGCTTGTAGACTCAATGGTTATAACCACTACATATACTGTCTCTACATATCAGTTGATAAATCGTGGTAACATTTTTATATGGTACGTATAAGGAACGTCCGAAACCGCATAAAAACGTAGCTGAACCGTGCTAAACCAAAGTCAAAACTCATCGAATTTCAGTAAAACGAAGTTCGTATGTGACGAAAGTATTAAATTCTAGTGGAACGGTTACAAAAAACCAAAAAAACTAACAAACAAACAAGAAATAAACAAAAAAAAAAAAAAAAAAAAAAAAAAAAAAAACAACAACAACAACAAAAAAAAAATCAAAGCAAACAAATAAACAAACAATTAAAATTCATAATCCGTATCAAAACGCAATTAACAATACGTAGTTCAATTCAAAAGGTGTACGGTGAAAAAATGTACAAAGCGCAGCATTTTGAAACGTACAAAAACCACAGCAATCAAACTTCCTGCTACTCTATCCGTCATTGTGGTATTACTTTAACATTGTGTTTGTCCTTTGAATGGTAAGAGATTGGAGTTTCATATTTCACAGGCAAGACTTTTCAGTTGGTGACCAGAATATATATTACCTCTTTACATGGACCTTGAAATGTGAAGAACTTCATAAAAATGTGATCATTTGCTATTTTTTTGAATGGTAAATAGTGCAATGATATTTTATAGTGTTATTAAATGGGTATTTTCATATTAATCATGTATAATGTCCAAGTACAGTCGTATTGGGTTGAGCTCACCTGTATTGGCCCGAGGCAAAGCCGAGGGCCAATACAGGTGATCGAAACCCAATACGACTGTACGAGGACATTTTACAGGATTAATATGAAAATACCCATTTTATGACACCTTTATTAACTGATGACTTAAAATTTCAGACATTATCTTTACCAATCTTAATTACAGGATGCAAATTTCGATATTACAAAGTCAAGGCAAAATCAAAAAGATTTCTAAAGAAATTTTAACTTGTAGTAGAAAAAATATTGCACTATCATCTATCATGTTTTTTACAAATCCCCTTGATCTGGTGTGGTGTCAGTCGTACCAGCTGAAACGGGATACGGCTAACGAGTACTATTTTTCTGCTGACAAGTACTATATAACTGTATAGCACAGTGTTAATATTTGGAACGTTATCAAAGGAAATCGTCTGGGTTGTGCTGTGTTTATTTATCATTCTCACTCTCAGTAATTAAAATCAATAGACAATAAGAAAAAAGTTAACATGTGCGAGAAAGACACGGCAAACAGAGTGTAACTAAACCAATATGGCCGATTCATTTATACAGGGCATTTGCCCTGTATTAATTTTAATACAGGGCATCTGCCCTGTATAAATTTCTATAAAGGGCATTTGCCCTGTATAAATTTTTTGTGCCAAAAACTTCCGGTTATATTAAATGGGCAAATTACACTGTATTTTAAGTACTCAGTTAATAATACATGTTTATTCCTGGTGGCGCTTTCAGGGGGTGCCAGAATATTTGACCTTGGCATGTGACTTTCCGGTAAAATGTTACCATCTTTATGCTTGGATTTTATTTATTTCCCTTGCCCAACTTAAAGTCTGATATTGTCCAATGCAATGTTAAAAGTCATCATATCATGATCTTTTCACTTGATTTATATAAAGTTATTTTTGAATAGAAGCAATAAACCTATACATTTGTGTATATGAGAAAGATATCGAGATATGTATACACAGAAATTGTATTGAAACAAAGATCTGTCCTGTTTCTTTATTATAAACTTTAACATACGATATTCATATTGAAAGGTATAGGAGATAAAAGTTTTATATTTCACAGGTGTATTTAATGGGGGTCTCGATGGGGGTTCCCTTTCCCGTAATCCCGGCAATTTTTTATTCATTTTTCCCGTTTCCCGGCCGGGAAAATATTTTACAAACACTCTTAAAGAACCGGTTTCACGGGCTCAATTTTCAATGGTTCCCGCTTCACGCTCGAAATCCTTTCCCGTTTTCACGTGCACTTTTTTGCCAAGATCCCGTTTCCATTTACTTAAAAAGGCCATTCCCGCTTCCCGCTTATACCCCATCGAGACCCACTTTAATGTGATTTGACTTTTCAGCTGATAGCAAATTTATTAATACCCAGAAGCATATTAATTACTATTCGTGCTAAAGGTGTATTCAGAATTGCTAGTCGAGGGCATAAGTATTTCACAAAACACATCTTTAGTTGTTGTATAACACGGGCTCTGGGATCCCACCTTTTTTGATTGTCGGGCTCTGAGCTTCAACACAAGAAGTCTTTGGGTTCCAATTATAGGGCTCCGGTTTCAACACTTAAGGACTCTGGGCTCCAATCACAGGTCTCCGGGCTCTCATAGAGCTGTGAAAGTCGTGTTATTATACCAAAATAGAAATGACCACTTATAACATCAACAATGTAATGGTCCATAAAAAATTTAAATACAAATGTATGATAACATTGTTCTCTGTTTATTCATGAAATAAACTGAATCCGAGGAAAAGGAGTGTGAACTGTCTTACAGCGGGATATAAGAATTTCACGATTATGAGCAATTCTTCTTGTATCCATGGTGTAGTATTCTCCATTGGAATGCAGCGAATACATCAAATACCAAAGCAAGAAGTCTAAAATCTAAAAACACGGCAAGTTAGATGTAACGGAAATGCATACAACATGACAAAAACAAAACAAATGAACATGAACGCCTTAAAACTGAAGCACTAGTACTTTAAGCCCTAACGAAAACTAATCGTAACTACTCGTCCATTTACTGGATAAATGGTTATTTTTTTGGTGTAGCGGAAATATAGCCCAGTAACTACGACTGCCAAAACTGGGGGTATCATCAGTTGCTAAGGTAAGCAGTATCTACTCCACGCGCGGCATCCGTAACACTGGACATAAAACGAAGGGTAATGCCGTAGAATTTGTCACAGAGGTGGAACACTTTTGGTAGAATGTATAAGAACATATTTCACGGGCCTTCAAAACTTGCCATTCATTGTAAGTTTTTTAGTTGTGACACATACAAACATGGGCGACGAATAAAATCGCGATTGGACATTTACCCGTGTGACATAAACTTCAATAGGCCGTGTTACACGAAAAAGCATTTATGGAAGAAAATAAAATAAAACAACAGTGAAACTCGGAATTAGTGCTCATTAGTCGCATCAAAAAGTGAGAATAATATTGTCAAATGGACTCTGTTTTCTGGATTCAGATAAATGGAAGTAGCAAGATAAAGCAGGAGTTTATAGCCATCAGATTAATCACATACTTTTTTCACTTTTACAAAATCACTGTAAAATTATTTTTTAAGATAACGAATTTAAACACAAAACTATTGACATATACTGCAGTATGTAAATGTCGGCTCATTTACTGCGGATTTCATACTTAAAACTCTGTATTTACTACAGTTACAGGCTAATACTAGTAGTATTTAATTAAGGTTGTTTCTGTTTAAGGTTCCAACGCCAATACCTCCGCCAGTCAGCTTTGATTCGAAGATTTCAGAGGAAATCCAAAGTAAATGAGACAGTTCTAGATAATTTAGGTATAGAAGATGATGTTGTATACTCTCTAAACAAAAAAGGACGATGGGAGTTTCCTGAACTTCTACAAGACGCCATATTGGATGGGAAATACGATGACTTGGACCACAATTTACAGTTGATAACCTATCATAATGTAAAGAAGAGAAATAATGCTATAGGATATTATGCTTCGAAGGGAAAAACTAAGAAATTAGAGAGTACAAACAAATCCCATTTCAATAGAAAAACGGTAATTGGCGAATGGAGACTGTTCGAACAGTCCGAGGGCTGTGTTGAAGTCGTGTATCCTTGCGAGTCATTTAGTTCGATTGCCCATAATATGACAAAAATAGGCGCATACATTGAAAAACCAGAGAAGACAGACAGGAAATTATCAAAATCAAGAAAACCAAAGAGACAAAAATTAACAACAAAAGAATATTATGATGAGATGAATGATATAAATACGATAATAGATGACTGTGAAACAGAAGGAGAAATAGAGGATGAGTTAATTGAATACCAGAAAAGCAATTCCATCAGTGTCAGAAATGGATGCAGGACAGAGCTGTTGGAGAATATTCTTTTTAAATCGCCTCCGACTCGAGTACACAATTTAGCGGGAAAAAGAAACAGCACCCGGAAAATACTTTCTCCCAAAAAGCGGGAACATAAAGGCAGAACATATTATATTCCACCACCGAGTTCAGCAGTTCGGGACACAACTACAGATGGAAAGGAAGAAAACACAATCACAAATCTAACAGAGAAATTGTCTGACTTTGTCCATGTGTTGATTCCAAAAACAGAACTAGAGGCATGTAATTTGTCTAAATACGGAGATAAATACGCCGAAAGTCAATGTATCCCCAGAAAATTTATCATTGATATAAGTGATAGAGTTGAGAAACAATTCAATACATCGGAACATTTGACAAAAGATAAAATCTACAACACGGATTTCACCTCTTGTGTTGTGTTTTCCCATGATCCGATCGACGCTCTAAACACTTCAACACACCATGTTTACAAAGTCTATTTAAACATGGCGACTAATGAAGGACATTCGAGAATTGCAACAATACAGGATTATTTTGTTGGATGCGTCAATGATATTCTTCACAGGATCGATTTGTTTGTACAAAAATCTTCCACTATTGAATTCAATAAAAAGGAAAAAGAGCCAATGAAAGCAACCTCAAGACGATTTGGATCCTTAGTGCAATATTCAACAAATGAGGACGAAATAGTATATCTTACACGAAGTTCGATGTACAAAGATATTTTCAGAGAATGTAAACATGATAATGTCAAAAACAGTTCTGACTACGAAATAGTTTTGTCGTCAGTTTGTGGAATTTGCTTTGATGATGTGGGAGATGATAAAAACTCGGGAACAGTTCTAGCTTCCTGTGGTCATCTCTTCTGTGATGAATGCTGGTCATTTTATTGTAGATCACATGTGAAGACAGATTCACGACCAATTTCCTGTCCACAGTATAAATGTGCCGAGATAGTGGATGAAACAGCCCTTTTAGGATTTGTTAATGTAATTGATGTCATCAATTTTAAACGTCGTATTCAGGAAATGGAATTACAATCATCTGGTTCCGCGAAATGGTGTCCGAATTCAGATTGTGGGTGTGTTATCAAGGTCCAAAATCCGGAGAAAACTAACGACATAACTTGTCAATGTGGTATGCAGTTTTGCTTTCATTGTCAGCTGCAACACCATTGGCCAGCTTCCTGTCAAAGTTCAACTAGTTACTTAATGGAGCTGAAATATCGAGGTGATGATATTTTTCGTTTTGATTTGTCCGAGATGCAACAGAAACGAGGGAAGTCATGCCCAAAGTGCAAAAGATTCATCGAAAAAGATGGAGGATGCTTCTTTATGGCCTGTTCATGCGGGGCCGAGTTTTGTTGGGGATGTTTAGAACTGTATGATGACAACCACATTGAAACTGAAATGTGTCATTACAAAAATAGTGATTTAAACGGTACAAAAACTCTAGCGCAAACGGAAGCAGAAGGCTACGCAAACGCCTCCGCTGGTAGCCATTACAAGATGGCCGTCAATCACAGAAAAGCTCGTCATCCAATGAATGTTCAGTTACTCCAAACTGGAATTCGTGATATCAAATTGAGGTGCAAGTATATGCTGAAGAGAAAGGGACCTCTTTATCTCTCCAGGTTTCCAGGGATTGATGGAATAGCATCTGAAGAGGACGCCAAGAGAAAACTGGAAAACTTGCTGTGCGATGTAATGCTGGTGTATCAGGATGCCCACCATATTGCAGAGTATAGTCACGTGCTAATTGCAAAAATCGATAAGAAATATGACAGATTTTCAAAATTTTGTAGACATTTACACAATCTTTCTGTTTTTTCACGCGACATAGCCGAAATTATTTCAAATTCAAAAGGTGTGAAAGACATACGTTCAATAATGACGTCGCTGATTGTCACTAAGGAGAAAGTTGAACATTGTAAAAAAGAAGTTGTCAAAATAGCGAAACATATACGCAAACAATCAAACAAAGAGTAAATCTTAATTTCCATAAACTGCTTCATGGTCAGCTGTATGTATTTATAGGATTAAGCAACATTTTAAGGGAATTTACTAGTATTGCAGTATAGGAGGGTTTAACAGCGTCATTAATTGTGACCAACCAATCAAGTTGCAGAGAATACTGAGAAAAGTTGATTCTCTTGATTTTATTTGTTATAATTGAAATGTCTAGTTTATTTGTTTATCTTGTATTATTATGTTTTACATGTATATTACCATCAACTCCTAAAGGAGTACAATTGTGCTTTACTATAGTATAAACAAATATAAATATAAATACATTATTTACAATAAATGGGCCAAATTATTTAGTAATAATGTTTTTTAGTTTAGATCGAATAACAGAAAATTATGAAAGTAATTCAAAGTTTTCTTCCCATAACACAAGGCAAATAATTCCATTTCACGTACGTCATAATCCGGGCTCGCTTATAGTTTTTATATCTTTCTGTTTTTCTTGTCCTCTAAAATTGGTGCTTTTATTTTGCTGAAATGTTACACAAGTAAAGTATACCACTTGAAGATGTGCATAAAGAAATATGGTTGCTGCTCAAAATTTTGAAAGGAAGATAATTCAACATTGCATATTATAAGGGAATAATGGGGGTGGGTGGATATCATCGTGTCCTATCTTGTATTGTGTCCACAATTGTACTGGGTCCAATTAACGAACTTACTGTAAATTTATTTCTGCATATATGGCTATTCTCTTCAGTGCGGATAAAATCTAAAAAAGTCTGTTTTGTGTCCACACACACCTAAATTTGCACTTAATTTAACATTATTTTATTTGTAAATTATGTAACATGAACAAATAAAACAATACAAAATAAACAGGATTCGGAAACAAGTGTCATTCTTATATAAATCCGTCTCCTGTTTAGCATACGTTTACGCTTATACAAAGTGTCATCAGAATACTAAATATTTCAAGAAAACAAATAAATTTGACTATATAATTCACATTTTATATGAATAAGATTTAGAACTGTGTTTTCACACACTGAAATGCAAATCATTATAAGTCCGCAATTCGAAAGATTGTTAGATAGCAAAACGTTTGGTTCTTGTACTAAAATTTGATACAAATCAAAATATTTCTTTGTTATCTTCGTCACTAACCAAATTATTTCCAAACAATAAACATTGCAGGTCTATATTGTTTAATGTGCCGATTGTTTCACGTCTAATAACATTGTAATTTGGACAAATAAAGAAATAATGAAAAGTAGTTTCGACACGACCACGGGAACATAAATTTGAATTGATAAGATTTTTTCTGAATAAGTGTTCGTTTAAGATGCTACATTGCAGTCTAAGTCGAGCGATAATGATTTGTTCTTTT